>JAQJVL010000798.1:197500-371591 GCA_035578905.1 Stictocephala bisonia
TAACTGAGGATTCGATAGGGGAGGAAAGTTTTTTAATAAAATATAAATAAATAAAATAAAAAGTAGATACCGTCAAATAAAAAAGTAAATAATTAAGAATATGAAGAAAATTATTACGTTAGAAATGATTATTTCTGAATTCAATGTAACACTCCGCCCATAATTGTAGAACAGGGAGTTTCAAAAACACTAACCCGATTTTAAATAGCTATATTAATTAGAAACATATATATAAAGACTTTTTCCGAACATATTGTACTTTAAATACTCACAAAATAATGAAGTTAATGAAAATGGATCAAAAATATTCAATGTGTTCTCCATTTGCAGCACGGATGATATCTAATCGATAGTTGAATTCCTGATAGACACCTTACGTACAATTTGGGACGAATTCAGCTATCGACTAGATATCATCCGTGCTACAAATGGAGGACATATTGAACATTTTTGACACAAATTTTTAAAATTCATTCTTTTGTGAGTATTTTAATGTCCAATATGTTTGGGTAAAGGCCTTTTTTAAATAAATATAGCTATTTAAAAATCAGGTCCCTTTTTTAAATACACTGTATTTTCAGACGTTTCGTTTACAGTATCACGTGACTTACTCAGTGGTAGGTCTGAGAGATTTCAAGTGCTTCGGCTACTTAATTTGAACGCACGCTGTACGATTTATTTATCAAAGGGTCTTATCTAAATTATAATACTGGGATTGTATTAAAATGGTATATATTATGAACTATCCAATTTAACAACAACAAAAAATACACATATATATTGGGATTAGTAATAGTACAATGTATACCATACATGTAGTTAGTTATTTTCAAATGTTATTTATAAAAGTATTAAAATATATTACCTCACTGGGTTCGAAAAACAAAATAAATTCAACTAAACTGATTCGGAATCAAACATTTTATGACAGATAAGACAAATATTATATTATATTCCAAAGAATTGTCTGAAAATGTTAAATATCTTTAAAATGTGAATTATAATAAGGTAGCAGGCGAATTTTTACAAGAAACGGCTGTGGGTATGCAATACACATACAGTACCCATATTGCCTAAGTTGAGAATTCAGGCGTTGTTGTAGTTATGGAAAGGGCGTTATTACAACTGAAAGAGGATGCCTGAAAGAACTATCTGGAAATAAATTAAAATAAGTAACAATATGTTAAATCATTATATTATTGTCGTATCATAAAATAACTAATTATCTGAGTCAATACAATAAACTTTTTATTTTTTATTTAAAATATCACTTGTATTATTAAGTAGATGAAAGCTTTTGTAATGTTTACTTGTTTCTGAATAGTATATCAAAATTGCCTGTTGTTCATATTTGAATTTGGAAATCTGCCTGTCACTAAGGTTAGAAAATCACGGGATATTTTCCGTTATGTGTCAGCAATCCCAATACATCGAGGCCGCCCATATACATCGCGCCGCGGCAGTTATGGTTAGGTTAGGTTATTATATTGTAGAATGAACCTGTAATTTGTAAAAACATTCTACAATAGGCTATGCTAACCTAACCTAACCATAACTGCCGCGGCGCGATGTATATGGATATATTTTGGGATTGCTGACACATAACGGAAAAGATCCAAACCACGTTGTAGGTTGTTCAAAGAAATTAAAATAACTAAATATTCTACAAAATATAATGTTAATATGAAAACAATAATGGTATAAATGTGGCTTGACTATTATTTTGACCAGCTGGTTGGAAATCAACAATACTCGATTTCTCCTCTCCAAAATATTGGTTAAAAATATAATTGAAAAGAACAGAATTGCCAATGCTTACATCAGATTTTTTACTTTGAATTTTCGTAAAAAAGGTAAATTTCCACCCGGTACTGTGCAAAGCCCGGTGGCCGAGTGGCCTAAGCCGTCAGGTCTTAGAGCCTTAGTTATAGATAGCTCAGGTTCGAATCCTAACCTGTACTATACATTTTTATCACTAATGTTCACCTTGTACTATAGTGATACTCTCTACTACTCTGTCTGTATAATCCCCCCCTCACCCAACAATAGTCTGCGAGGTTGCAAATGGAGGTTAAAAATCAGATCGGCATCTGCTTAAACTAAACAAATAAAATTATCTAATAGCGACAATCCATCAAATAAAGTGGCCCTAATTTCATTTTTAAAATTATAATAAAGAAATGTTAATGCTTCATTTACAAGATGAATCCACTCTAACTTCCACCTATCTTTACAAGCCAAGAACTCCTACACGCAGAGTCAGCGCCCCTGGCGGCTGCCGCTGGTGTTACACTGAGTAATGAGCCATTACTCATGCCGGGATTAGCAGGCCTATAAATTGTCTAAAACAGCGGAATTATGAAACATGCCGGCAGGCAGCGCTGGTGACGCGCACCTGTTGCTCTGATGTATTGCCGGACTGAACTGGCCGTTATCGACCTACCAGATTTCATGTTGCTAACAACGGCATTGTCTGAAATAAACCACTCATTGGAAATTGTTCCACAGAACTAAGAGCATTATAAAGATGTTAAAAGCAATACTTTTGTTCCTTTAAATATTTTATTTGTTGAATTAGTTAAGATTAAAAAGTTCAAAGTGGTATCGAATGGTACGTGGTGGCTTAGTGGCTGAGGCTTCGGACTGCGGAGAGTAATGTTCAAGGTTCGAATCCATACTGAGCTAACAGTCGGTACTTCTTTCATTGAATAAAGTTCACGAACAGGCCTGCAGGCCCATGTGAACTGGCGAGTGAAGTTTTTATAAAAATAAGAAAGAAAGACTTGTTATCTATGTCGTTGTATTTCTTCCTCCATACAATTGGGGATTTTTTTAAATAAGAAGCCGGTCTCCTCTTCAACCTTATTCCACTTATCCCCATGATTATTGGTCTGTTTGGGGAATTTATCATACAGAGTATATGGGAGAACCAGTACAGTACAAGGCGAACACTACTGATAAAAACTAACAGTCAAGGGGCCTGGATTTGAACCTGCGCTATCTCTAACTCAGGTACATAGTCCTGACGCTTTACACCTCTTTGTTACATGCTCTCCATTCTGGCAAAGGGGATTTTTATTTGTTTATGCTCCACAGTATGTTTTGTATTTTTCTTTCTTTATTCACTTTTTTTATTTATTTTTTTTTTAAGCCTATATGTTTCCAATGTTCATTAGGAAAACTGAAGGAGTATTCGCAACAATGAAAAAATGTCTTTTAATTTGATAGTACCTTAATTAACATACTACTTGTTAGTATAAATACAAATCAAGTGAACGCCACAAAACACAACTTAACTAAAGTATAAGTAAAGGATGTACAAAATATTTTCATTCCTTAGTGAATGCCTGTAGCCTGAGGAAGGAAAATTTAGTTTTCCGAAATTAATCACCATAGTATTTGTATATTCTGTTCTTATGTTGTATCAAATTGTGTTGTGTGACGTTCACTTGCCTTGTTTTATCAATTGTATTCATCAATAGAACGATTTGAATCATCATTTATCTGTTCTATATTTCAAGTATTTATTTTAGCTCAATATTTTTTTTCATTTTTTTTCGTTAAAAGCAAAAAATTTAACTTACATACTGTGAAGTATATCCTCTTCTAGTTTTAACGTGTATATCAAAGTTCCTTAGTCCCAAAACAAGTTTGTTTTAGTTTCAGGAGTACCCCCAAATCCAAAATTAAGAAAATTTAAATTTTTTATTGTCAATATTAAGCTTCATCAACATGCCAAATACTAAGTCCAAAGGTGTTCTAAAAACTTTGTAAAAAAGTAATTATGACAATACGTTGGGAAGACTTCAAAATTATTTTGTTTCTTGATAAAAGCGTTATCATTCAACAATAATATTTATTGAATTTTCAACTCACATAATTACAGATTGTATTCATTTATATAAACTAATATGACCCATTTCACTTTAATGGGCTTAAGCGTTTTAATCAGTGTGATCATGAAACTATTATGAATAGAAAATTTAGAATTGAATAAATCATCCCGCATATTAAGATCGTATGAGTCTATCACGAGTTATAAATTACACTCATCGATACGACACAAGTTCCGCTACACGGAAAGTTATCTTCCTCGGTGTATTATCCCCTGCGACACAACCCCGTCAGGACGAAGTACTCAGACAGTCCTTGCCCCAGGACACGTCACCCCCACCCTCCGTGCCAAACAAAACCTCGTTACCTTAATGAACTTATCTTGTGGTCACTCAGTAACCCCTTTAACTCCTCATCTACAGTTATTTACAGCTTCACTGGATTAACAACAATTTACATTTTAGATTAAAATGTGATTTTGTGGTCTTGATTTTCCATGTTAATTTACTTATTGTTTTTGTGTTATAAACGTTGGAATATTTACTTTTTGTAACATTTTTACTTCTGGTTGTTTTAATATATGTTTCTTTTATTTTTGTTCATTTTAATTTGTTTCAAAGAATTGACCAATTCAAGTAATTATTAATTAACCAATTAATAATTGATCAATTAGGGAGAGCCAGTGGCCGAGTGGTCTAAGGCGTCAGGATTTTGTACAGAATTAGATATAGCACAGCTTTGAATCCTGGCCTTGACAGTTAGTTTATATCAGTAATATTCACCTTGTACTGTACTAGTTCTTTCACTGACTTTGTCCGATAGTTCCCCGCACAGATCAATAATTTATAGGGAATGGATAAAGTAGTTTAAAGATAAGATCGGCTTCTCCTTTTTTTACTTTCTCCCACATCCGTTATCATAGAGAAAGTAATGTGATCTTCCAAACAAAATTTTTTTACAAGTTGGTCTAATAATCCATTTTAGGGTCCCCTTAACCCAAAAAACTGTTGGTCGAAAAAATGTTGGTGTCTGTCCGTATGTGAGTCTGTCTGAGTGCATGTGCAGTTCGCTGGAGACCAAACGGATGGATTCATTTTTATTGAATTTTGTATGTATTTGTATTTAGCCAATATCTCCAGACAATTTGTTCACTTTTTGAAATTTTAGTTTTTTTTATATTTTTATGGGTAAAAACTTACAAAAATGAAATAAAAAAAAAAACAGCTCAAACGGTTTTGATTAAATATTTAGGAAGATGTGAATTACAGTTTAAAACATTTTTTTTTAAATTGCATGTTTTAACTTGACTAATTTCTGAGTTATAGTAAAAATAGCTATTTGGGAATCAAACTGGTAATTTTCGAAGTTTTGATTTTTTTTTTCTTTTTAGTGTTCAATATGGAGGAAAGTTTGTGCCGATTCTTTGGAACCATTTATTAAAAGAAAGTATCGGAAGAACTTCAAACTATTTGATACTGTGAAAATATTCAAAACAATTTTAAGTAACATTTTATTTTCTATGAAAACCTCCATATTTTGTGTGTTGTGGAGGGTCAATACTACCGCACGTGGTTGGAAGGGTCAGTAGGACTTACTATGTATTTATCAACCGTGATATTTGGTGTTGAAAAACAATCGACGGCAATTTTTCGCTGAGACGTTATCCAATAATGATATAAGATAGGTTAGTTAGCTATGAACAATGTAATTATATAAATTGGCTATGTTACTTTCGTTGTAAAATATTAATAATTAATTAAAATAATACAATTTTTACAAATTAACTAATTGGCTGATAAGACAATTAATTTAAAGGAACTCGTTTAAATCCTTCATGAGACCACTGCGTGCTCTCACGTGAGGCGACTCACAGAAAAGTCCGGCTCGGTCTTGGACACCTTTATCAATTAAAACAATCAGCTGGTAATTGGAGGTTAAAATTTTTTTCCTTTTGATTTATTAAAATAATTTCAAAATTTCTCTTTGAGGTGGCTTACTAAATAGCCTACTATATTTCATAACTAATTTTTAAATAACGGGCTTAACAACACTTATAATCAAGAAACTCAATCATTTGTTTCTTGACTATCAATATTATAATTATTTAATGTTCTTCTTGCTAAATGGAAGAAAAGAACAAAAATTTGTATCAACTTTATTTACTATATAAAAACCATTGTTCATTGTATCAGCACTCTACACCTTCTGATGAATAATTTTAAATTACACTAAAAAAATGGTGTAAACAATCATTGAATCGAATTGATCAAGATATTCCAATAGCGTTTAAATAAAAAGCAATAACAGCAATGAGCCTTTTAAGATATTTCTTTATGTACTAACCTCTAGTAAAACCTACTAGTTGCTAAAATGTAGTTAATTATTTGTTTATTTATTTCATCACATACGGTACAACCATTTTTACAAAATAAGAAAGAACAACATGCAATTATAAATTAAATAAATATGCTTATCAAAGAATGATGAACAAACAAATTGAAACAAATGACCAGTAAGGTACTACAATAATTATACATGCTTGAATGAAGTTAAAGCATAAATATAACAATAATAAACAATAACTATCTCATTAACATCAATAAGTATTTACAAATAAAAATAAAAAGTAGTAATGATAAACAAACAGGAAATTCTAATAATATCAAAGAACAACTAGGAAGAAGAAAATAAATAGTAATGTTAATAATAAAAATAAATTAAAACTGGCAATATTTAATAAAAAAGGACCAAATTAAATAGTATAATAATTTATCAATTTAATATAATTTATAAACAAAATACAATGTTGTCAGATTTGTTCATTATATAAGCCTCTTAAAATCGTTATAAATAATTTCGAATGCTGGCTTTGACTGTTAGTTTTTATTAGTAATACTGTATCCAACTTGTACTGTACTGATTCTCCCCCTTACACTGTCTGATAAGTTCCCCGCACAGATCAATAGTCTATGGGGAATGCTTAGCATAAGGCAAAAAGGAGACAGTTATAAATTAAAAAGAAATTGTGTATTAGGAATTTTTTATCACATTATCTGGGCTAAATGGGTTTTGCCAATCAGGTTGTCACATGACATCACTAGAATTAAAATGGATTTAGGATTTTTTAAATGAAATTTATTTTACTCGAAGATATTATTTTAATCTCTAAAATCACCCTTCACGAGTTATCTCGTTCATAAAACATAAACCGAGTCCGGCTCGTAAAAGCAGATTTTCTCGTCCGGAGTTCACGAGATTTAGCACAGGGATCGACGGTGAAGCACTGTTACTGTCCCGGGCCTAATCGAAGTTGAAATGGATAGCAGGTATAAATTGGACAAAGGGTGAACTCGATTGAGTGGGAAGAGCCGAGTGGGTGGAATGTCTAGGGCAGACAAACTGGCGAGGGTGGGCGCGTGTGGCGGCTGACCGCAGGCTGACCAACTCACTAATCACGCACACAAATTGTCCCTAACTTATCTGTCCCGGCCGGACTGCAAATCTTACCGCCTGACCACTGATTTATCTTTCATAAGGGATGTTAACCACAACACCTTGCCGCCGCGTGGGGTCGTGACTGTACATCATTCTTGCACCGCGTGGCGAGGATCACCGTCGGTTACCAAGCACTTGTGCCTCTCCTCGTAAGGTCGCGGTTTCGAATTCTCACGTTGATAATATTATTTGCTGACTACCGATAAAATTACTTAAATTTTGTTGATGAAAATATTTGCACTATTCAATCTTTTAATTACAAAAGTGTTACTATAGACTAACAAATTAATTTGTAGTTATATAAATGATTGTATAGATACAACTCAAAACGTAATTAAAGTAGGTAAAACTTAAATAGCAAAAGACGTATTTTACCAGTAGTAGATTAAGGAAGATGACGATCAGGAAGGTTCCTATTAATTTGAAATTATTGATTTTATTGCTGATTATTTTTCAGTTGACTTATACTGTGAGAGAAAAGGTCGACATTTTTTGGAACCCCAATACCAAATCAATGAAGACAGGTGATAGGACCAAAGTAACTCTAGTTGTTCGAGTGATGGCTGATCGCAAATATATTTCTAGATCTATTTCTTCCAGGACCTAAAAATGATGTGTTGGAGAAGTTCTGGAAAATCAATAATACCATTGATAAGTTCATGCAGAACTAGATCGAACCAATGACTACAGTCATTGATCGAACACCCTTCTTCTGGACGCAAGTGTAGAGAGTACAAACTCCTGCTCAAGTGCTGGTACAGAGATTTCTCGATAAGGCATTAATGAAATCAAACACATTATTCACCCACCTACCCTACAATACCACATTAGTTCTATTTCGTTGGTGGTTAAAGTGGGTGTGATGGTTAGGAGACACCATATGCTCATATGTTGGCATCCATGTCAAAGTGTCATTGTAGCAAACTCTTCATAAATGACTTGACGTTTTCAATGAAATTTATCCATAGTAATGGATAATTCTAATGGAAAATTCTAATTCCTCCTCTAATAAAAAACAATAAATGGTTCTAAAGAATTGGCACAAATTTTCTCCATATTAAACCCTAAAAAATCAAAACTTTAAAAGTAACAGTATGATTCCAAAATATGTTCTTTTTCCATAATCCAAAAATTAGTCAAGTTAGAGACATTCAATTTTTACTAAAACATTTTAAATTGTAATTCACATTTTTCCTGAAAATGTAATCAAAATCATTAGAGCAGTTTTTGAACAAATTCTATTTTTATGTTTTAGGGCATAAATATTAATTAAGTAAAGTGTCAAAAAAGTGAAAAATAGTCAGGATATATTGGCTAAATACACCTACATACCAAATTTAATAACAATTTATCCATTCGTTTGGTCTCCAGTGAATTGCACATACACACAGACAGACACACATACGGACAGAAACCAATTTTTTTTTTCGAGAAAAACACTTTTTTTGGAGTCAGGGGATCCTAAAATGGATTTTTAAACAGACTTCTAATTTTTTTTTAAATTAGGACAGACCTAAATTTTTTTAGGTGATCACAATACTTTCTCTATGTTGACGAATATTGGAGATAGTAAAATGGACGAAGAATAGTGGTGCAGCCGAAACGTTGTTGGACTTTACATCGTTCCACCAACAAGAAGCAGAATTCACATGGAAATTTACTTACGAGAAAACCAACTATCTCCATAAAAAATTGTAATGTTAGTGCAGCAAAGGAAATTGTATATAAACCGGACACTTTCAAGCTATTGTACCATTCCACTGAGAAAAAAGAAACAGAGATCGCATTTAATAGTGCGCTAAATGAGTATCAAGTCAGTGTGTCATAGTTATGTCTCCGTTTTGCCAGAAATATGGAAGGGCCAGCACCTTGTCAGCCCCTTCTTTATTCATTTACATACAAAAAGATAATTGTAGTAATAATTAATCCAGATTTATAAATATTTATATGAGTTGTAATCTGTTAATTGCATTTGAGGTGTTCGCTGTGACCATAAGAACTATAATTCTGTTTCTTTTTCTATGTAGCCAAATATGTAGTAATTTATATTTGCACAAAATACATCAAGCAATGAAAATCATATTTAGTAAGCTTGCACAAGTTTAGGATGAGTTTTCAGGGGACTCCCCCCTCAGCCCATCAACCATGTAAACAAATCCTACCCCACAATAGCCATATTTTAACGAAACCTAACCTAAATCAAACTGTTGGAACTCCCCCTAATTCAACCTTTATGCAGCTCAGCTTCCTACAAAATTAACATATATTACATAAATACTATTATGGAATTGTTTATCGAATAAAACAGTACGTATTCAAAATCATAGAGTTGGTCCTGTTAATATCCCTAAAGATAAAAGTAATAGAATGACATTTTTGTGCAAGCTATATATTAGCAGAGTTCTAGACTTTTACCAGAAGGTAGGATCTAGATGCTTCGATATGAATTTGTTTTGTTTTCTACACTGACGATCAAACATACAAAAATTGTGTGTAAAAAATTTTCGTGAAGGCCCTATTGTGTACAATGGCTTTTGAAGAATAAACTAATTAATTATTTTTGGTCCCTTACCCAAAATAAAAAAAACTAATGTAACTAAATATTTCAATACGCACAATAGCAAAACTGATAAATGATATACAGTATTAATTCAAAAATATTACTACAATAACTAAGGGTGCCAACACAGTCACTCGCTGCGCTCGTGACGCCTCGACCATCGGCCATCATTGACTTCAATTGACCTCAAATAGTATTAAGTTAAATCACATTAATTAAATTAATTTACAGTAGCTCACTCAGTGCACTTAATTTGCACTCTATTTATAGTATAATAATATTTATAAACAAACAATTTTATTACTAAGCCAATTTCAAATGTTTTCTCTTGATTTAACAGCTGATGATAACATACACACAGACAGACGTGTGTTCGCTCTTTAATAATTAACTTTATACTTTACTGTGCTGCTCTCTATGTTTAACCTAACAAATTATTAGGACTATTTAAGATATGTTTATGCCACCAGCTGGTCAATTAAAATTAATCTCCATAAGAATAACATTGCAAATTTGACGCCGTGTATAATAAAAACCTATAGGAATTTTAAAACTCAAGCTCCGTTACGACTTAGAGATTAAAATTATCTTTTGAATAAAAAAATGTCATCAAAATCGGTCAAGTAAAAAGTTCAGAAAGTGAGTGAACTTTGATGTTGGGATATTAATCCAACAATATTACTGTAATAATAACCTTTGTTTATTAGTTGCCTTTTTACCTCTACATTTAAAATCTAATCCACTATGACCCTGGTAAAGCTTAAAGGTGCTACACTTCATAAAATAGAGGCGGGACCATTTTTTGAGCTCCGTTATGATCTATAAAAATGAAGTGTCCAAATAAAGTGTGGCGGGAGAGATACTGGGGTGGGAGGGGGTGTGGAGTCAGCATGACAAGTGGCCCGGGGCGCGACACTAAGTGATCAGTGTAATGTCTCAACTTGGCGGAGCAATATCGAGGACGATATGACAGTGCCCGGAGCTACGAGCAACTTGGGCCAAAAACCTGGCCCCACCACCGCCGCTCCTGAACTTGGGCACTCAATCTGCCAACAGTTGGTGGTAATTAGACGCCATCTGGACTTGTCTCTTTGCACTTGGGGGGGGGGGGGGTTGCAGAACATTAGAACATTGTTGCTGATTTGATACATAACTCAGATAATTTTCATTCAACCGAATTATACTATTTTTGTTTTTATCAGGTGGCAATCAAAGAATGCCAGACTCGTAAACTTAAACAAATTGGTTTCATGACTAGTGTCTGTGCAGAAATTATGTGCAAGCGAGTTTGAAAGTTGTTTTATATGCAACTAAGAATTTATGAAAACTCCAAACACACAATTGTTTTTATCGTTGTATTGTGCGTTAAGACATATGAATTTTAAGATGTTATTAAAAGTTATAATATTTTTTTCTTGGTTAGATAAAAAAAGTACCGGAATTTTAACTAGTTTTTAATGTACATCAAATTTACACCGTTTTTACTGAAGAACCCGCTCACCTAGCTCATGTATATTTTAATACGTTTATTAAAATATACATGAATGTATTCTATGAGTTTAATTAATTTTGAAATAATACATTTTTAAGAGAAAAAGTTCTCATCAATAACCTAAAACATTGTTTTCTTGGCTTCTAGAGGTCATAATGTTAATTAATTATTCTTGTTGTAATTCTTATTACATTCATAGTTACGACACATCGTTTTAATATGTGTAGGTAAATGCAGTCATTTTAAATCATTTTAAATTAATAAATTTAAAGCTATTTTAAATTGATTTATATCGATTTAAAATCCCTTCATTTACTTACACATATGAGAATGATGTATCGTAACTATATATGTTATAAGGGTTAAAACAAGACTAAGTAAATAATTTTACGACCTCTAGAAGCAAAGAAAACAATGTTTCAGAAAATTGATGAGAACATTTTTCTCAAGTATTTAAAAGCATAAAAATTACATTTATACATATTTTGTTCAATATTGTGCAGAAAAATAAATTGTATAATGGTAAATAGATGAAGCTGTACACCTCTTATTTTTAGATTCTTAGATATGAGACGCCGACGCAACTATGTGTGTTTTTTAAGGCGAAGATCAATAATTAAATGAGTTTGGAGCAAGTGTGGACAATATCTGTAGTCTGGTTACCAACTGAGTTCGACTGTTCCTCAGAAAGGGCCATTAATTAATCGCCCAATAGCGACTAAGGGACTGCAGCTTTACGTGAAATCCGAACCACGTAGCGTTGGTCTGATTTTCAGCTAATTCATAAGCCTGACACTCAATTCTTTCCCCCAACACACCATCCAGACACTGATTATCACCCAACATGGACACCCCAGACTTATCAAGTAGTGTTTACGTCAACAATGGGCAACCATTGAGTGGATGACAAGTCAGTATTAAGAGGATCTAGCATAGAACCTATCGCCTACAATCTCCACAACACTTTGTCCCAAAGTAGCTGGGTTAGAGCACTGTACCCCCAGCGCGGACAATTACGATGACCCACCTTCAAGAATAAATTTGTATAGGTACAAAATTCAAAATTGTAATAACTAATTGATCTATCACGTAAAAATTTATTATTTCTTACCTTACGTCTTGTTATGCCAATAAACTTAACCTGATAATATGCGCTCCTTATTATATAAATGAATTACTGGCATAAAAAATCGTCTATCAAAATTATATTAACCTAGTATTTGCTGATTTGAAACAAAATAAAACCATATTTTAACCAGAGATTTCCGTAAGGTATAGTCATGTATAATATTGACTTTTAAGCTGTCTATATAAAAGAGAAAGACCGCACTCATCACTGATTCTCCCACTTTCCGTAATCTTAAAGAGCTGAAATTTGGTACAAATATTTGTTGTAGACCAAATAGGAAAGCTAAAGTATTTTCATTTGATAAAATACTCCTAAGGGGTTGAATCTGTCTCTAAAAGGTTGTTCCATAAGGATAACGTTGCGTTGATTTTAGTAAATTAATAACAGCTGTTTTGTAAATAAATAAACTTGTTTATTTTGTATGTTTGACATTTATCCTATTGATGCATTAAGAGTTTTCAATCATTACACTTTTTTATATATATTTTCTCCATACAATCTATATTTATAAAAGAGGATGTTTGTATATTTGAAGTTTATGCGCTGCCAAACCATCCAACCGATCGCCATGAAACTTTAGGATGTTGTCTTGTATACTCCTGAGATGGTTTCTGTGAAGTTTGATGCAGATCCGTCCACAGTGTCCCGCCCCACGGGCTCCTAAAGATCCCATGTTATTCAAATGGAGAATCTGAATTGTTTACAAAAAACATATGACTGTGTGGTTTAATGTAGTTTCACATGCCATAAGCAGATTGAAGTTCTCACAACAACAGTACTGTATATGTTTTGATTTATTGTAGTTCTACATTTCATCTTGAGAGTGTAGCACACACTACAAAAAGCCTTTACATTTATACACCAAATAAGAAGACCAAAAATATTGTTTACCCTCTTGCACTCATTTAATAAATAATGGTTTTTTTCCATAATTCTTTGTATTGCTTTATTTTGGTATGTCAATGAAAAATGAAAAGCGAGACAACGTCCGCCGGGTTCAGCTAGTTACATGTAAAAATTTAAAACATCTGTTGCAGTGTAAATAATTATGTTTTTAATATTGAGAAGGTTATACACATTTCTAATCTTAGTAATAACATTGGTTTTTTTTTAATTTTATTGAAAATAGGTCGGAAGCGAAGTGCAACGAGTGAGCTACTGGACGTTAAACTACATACTATGACTGTACTAAATGTAGTTTAACTACTAATATTTGTTGTTAAAAGTTACATGTCGAGGTCGAATGCCTAGCCGTCACGAGTGTAGCGAGTGACGGGGTTGGCACGCGAAGCGTGCCGGGGTGTCCCCTAGTTGAATTATAAAGGTATACAGTATTTTTATAACTAGAAAGAGTTTGTAATGTTTAATGTTTAATACTTTGTGTTTTTCTCCTTCTTCTTCTTCTCCTTCTTCTTCTTTTAGGATTCCACACTACAACCAACTATAAAGACAAATTATCACTTGAGGGACAATGAAAATACCAGACAGACAGCAAGTAAAACTAACAAGACTAGTTTGTCTAATTAGTGAAAGATCAATGGGGATGAAATGGTGGCTGCTGTGGTGGTGTGTGGTCACGTGACCAACCCTCTTTCGGACCTCTCAATTACGTCATTGATTGCACATACCCGCACATACACAGTGCCCACAGAAAGTCGGCAGAGCCCTCATGCCCTAATTGACCAAAAAATATTGACCTTGCTCTGTGTCCAGCGAGATACTCTGTGGAACGTGTTCCTGATTAGTTTGGCGTTTCGTGTCGACTTATGCCACTTGAGTGGCTGTGTCTGGTCGATTGGACACGGGAAATCATAATGTGGTTACATTACACTAACTAACTACACTTATCGAATTATCTGGAAACAATTACATTTATATGAGCAGAAGGAATAAATGATTGTGTGAATATAACTGAAAACATAATTAAAATATGTGAGACTTAAATAGCAAAAAACTTACTTTACGATAAGTAAGCAAATTCTACTTCCTCTGATTTTAAAAACCAAAATGGATGAAGAAGAGTGGTCAACCGAAACGTTGTTGGACTTTACATCGTTCCACCAACAAGAAGCAGAATTCACATGGATATTAACTAATTAACGACCCAACTACCTCCATAAAAAAAGTATTATGTTAGTGCATGGGTTTTTGTATGCAAGGGAATATTTATATAAACCGGATTCTTTCAAGCTATTGTGTCATAACACTGAGAAAAAAGAAACAGATATCATATTCAACAGTGCTCACGATATGCAGCACTCACGATATGCAGCACTCACGATATGCAGCACTCACAATATGCAAGGGTATTTCCTAGTTATGAAATTTTAAAAATCCCTCTTAAAAATATGCTACACTATGTGTATTGAAGAAATATTTTTAACAACGCTAGAATGTACTGTGTATTATAAAAACCTTATAGTTCTGTATGTATTATACCTATAATCAACATTATAATTATTATTATAATGATAAGCCAATTGCTGAGTGGTCTAAGGTGATAGGACTTTGAGCCTGAGGTAGATTTAGTGCATGTTCGACTCCTCGCCTTAACTGGAAGCTTTAAGTAGAAATATTCACCTTGTGTTTAACGGGTCTCCTCCTAATCCTGTTTGACTAAGTTTGCCATATTGATAATAGCGCGTGAGTAATGGGCAGAGATAAGCTTAAAATGTTTAGATAACGTTATATTTTAATGAAGTATTTGGTATGGTAGTGAGATACGGTTAACATTTTTTTATAAATCCATAATGAATACTTTAATAACACTTAGCTTAGAAAAACCCCTTTTTGCAATAAATTAACAAAAGTTAAACTAACGAGAGCTCAATTCATGTACAGTAATTGTACAATTCTGACTTAAAAGTAAAAAATTGCAATATCCGTCTTATCTAAAATATGCATAAATATGAAATTGAACATTCAAATTGTTACGTATTCAAAATCTCAAGAACTGACAAGAACTGGACCAGACTACCGAACCCCAACTTTGCTGACATAAACCCACTGGTAAAAAATAACTGGTAAGACATTACCTTTACCTAAAACTAATAACCAATAGCCAAAAAGTTCTTTTGTCTCTGACTTTGTCTTTCGACGTCCTTGACTTTTGGACATTATCTATAAACCCACTGACTAACGGATATATACCCTCCAGGAAAACCGATCTTTTAACGCACCTTCTTGATGTGCAATGAAATATACAGTTCCAGTTAGAGGTAGCTTAGAAATAACTACAGTACTTTTACTTGTGCTGTACCACGTTAAGACATGCTGCAAGTCCTTTTAACACAAAAGCATGGAAAATTAAAACTATTATATTACATCATTCGTCCTTCCTTCAGGTGGTGCAATCGGTTTTCGGTGAGTATAAATATATAAAATAATTCTTATGATAAAAATTAGTTACTGTTCCTTCCCTTGAGACAAGAAAAATACAAACAAACAAAGTTAACCACTGTATTAGAACTTTTGGCCTTATGAAGTAGTGAATTAAGTTGATTTTAAATCAACTACAAGATAAAACCGTTCAAGGTACACATTTCATTTTTAACTACGTTTCTTACACAACTAAAGGGATTGATATGTTTTTCATTTAAAACAAAAATGTAATCATATACATATAATTTTAAAAGTAATAAAGGTATTTTTGTATCTGTAAGATTATAAATATGTTTACAATTTTTTTAATTAAAAACATTTTAATCCTTTAGTTATGAGTAAAATCGTAATTATGAAGAATTAAATGTGTCTTGAACGGTTTTATCTTGAAGTCGATCTAAAATCAGCTAAATTCACTATGTCATTAGGCCACAAGTTCTAATGTAATGGTTACATTTTTTTTCATTTTTTCGTGCCTTAAGACAAGGTATATTACCTAGTTTTGATTATAAAATTGGGAATTAATTAACTCTACGAAAACCGATTGCATCACCTTAAATTAAAAAGACATTTTAGAATGTTTTTACAAAAACGAGAACACGTGAAATCAATGTACATATTGTTCTCCTCCATCTCTGAAATCTACGTCTTATTTGGTTTGCCCAAATATATAAACGTTAATATGATAGGTGAATAAACAGAGGAAGTGGGACGGAAACGCGCGGCCCTTCCGGACAGTCTGTTGCCAAGTCTCTTACTGAAGCGGAAATTTAAACTGAGTTCTATGTTAAAACACGAAAGTTCTCTACTCGGTACGTTATTATAAGTGACTAACATTTAGGGAATTGTGATAAGCTGCAACAAATTCTCTGTCGTTGAAATCATTGTCTAACCTATTAAAGCGATAAATCTTTAAATTGTGGCCTGTTGGAAATACTAGTGTTTCCTAATGATGTATTCATTAAAAACTTATATATTTCTGTGTGTACACTTGAGAAAAACGTAAATTCTTTATAAAGAATCTTCAAAAAAGGCTTCTCTTGAGGAAATTATTCAAATATAGCGTTAAAATGACAACAAAACAACATAACCACTATAAATATTTGTTAGATCAATAAAACACTCAAAACACAAGATATGTCTAGATACAATAAATAAACCATATTTGATATTTAGTGTTTTATATAGTAAAATTATATACATTATATAATTTTTAATTCATTAAATTAATCCTTTTAATATAATAAAGGTTACCTACCCACATACCCTACGTACAAACACCATTTCCGAGGATCCATCCACCATAACTACTGTATGAACTCATGGACACTTACTGACATGTTTTCATACACCCAAAGAGATTTTGGCGTAGTAGAACAGTGGCTACGGATTCTGATTGAGGAGGGCAGGGTTCAAGGTTCAAATCACCAACGGTCGGTCCTTTATTCGGTAAATAGACTTCGCGCACATGCCTGCAGGCCCATGTGAACTGACGAGTGAAGTTACGATTTAAAATTGTATCAAGTCCATACGTTGTAAAATACCCTTATGCATCGGTTGAATAAGCCTTTTTTTAAGTTTCAAAAGAAAGCAATAGTGGCGCAGTGCTGTAACCCAGCTACTTGGGGACGAAGTGTTGAGGATATTGTAGGTGATAGGTTCTATGCACGATTACAGTCGATACGTCTCGAAACTTCACAGTTCTTCTTTTCTCTTGATACTGTAGAACTAGCATGTGATATTCTTAATAATACTACGTCTATTCAACTGATATTTTATCTTTTGTGGCTGAACTTTTATTTTATCCTTAAAAAATGTGTGTGTACATATTTTTAATTTTTCCTGTGTTACACAGTGAATACGCAGAATTTACGTCGTTAATTTTTTTAGTAGCATGACGTTAACAGACTAACACTGATTCTAATATTTGCCAAAACCAGTTCATAAAAAGTTAAAAGTTAAAGTTCGTCTTATTTTACCAGGTGAAGTTAGGGCTAAGAAGCCCTCTCTAACACTTAACCTGGCGGGAGTAACTATGACTCTCTTAAGGTTTCTCCTTTGGGGGCTCGGTAGTCTTGGTGAAGAACCAGCTCCCAACAGCAATCCCATATAGGCCCCTGGCGGGTATGTCCTCGCGAGAGGCGCGACCCGTCAGGGTGAGGGCAAGTTGGCACTCTTTGGTATGCGGAGACCTCGGTCAGTTTAGCTGTGACGAGATGCCTTCGGGAGACCTCGGTCAGCGGCTGTGACGAGATGCCACATTGTATACCACTGTTATAAAAGTGCAAGAGGGTCCACCTAACCTTTATGGAAAGGTGGGTTCTCTGTGGGGGCTCCCCACAGGGGCTGCTGAAGGTCTCGCAGTAGACACCCTCGACCTGGAGTTGGATCGATATGGGCTCTGCCCGTAGTCGACCACAGGCGGAACCTGGCGCCTTACAAGAAGTCCTTCCAGGGAAGTAGGCGTGACCCACGAGACGCCCTATGTGAGTACGGCCAGGACCTATACCGGGTGTTGGGACTGTTCACTGTAACCGCAGGTCATGCATAAAGGCGAAGCGGCGGTGGTCCTTAGAGTTCGGTTGATCTGAATGGGCTGTCATGTGGAGTCGGGTGCCGGGCCCGACGGGCCTGGCCTTTGCACTCGTAGTAGGTATTATCTAAGCTAACTTACCTAGCCTTCGCCAGGCCTTACTGGAGAATGGTCGGGGGGTCAAGCAAGGTTAATATACTACTACTGAAATTAACCTGGGAACGAGATCTTAAGAAAGAAAGACATTTTGTTAGTCAAGATTAATATGTTATCTTAAGAAATAAAATGCTAAAAAATGTTTGTTCCATAAAGAGAAAATAAATATATTTTATTTCAGTGAAATTTCGGACTATAAACTTATTTTATTCAATCTGCTGTAATTCAGTTTATATGGAATACTAGATAATATATTTCTAGCAAACAATTAATGGTCATAGGATTAAATTAAAGTATATTTTTCTTATCTTGTATTTATAGATAATTATGTAAGGTATTTGTGATCGGAAATATTGTTAGGTGATGAAATCAAACTAGAAGTTTCAGAAAATATGAAACTCTTTAACTGACTCACCAATTACGCAGAGAAATAGAGTTGACAAGTTTGGGAAAGTTAACAAGACTAGTTTGGCTAATTAGTGAGAGATCAATGGGGATGGAATGGTGGCTGCTGTGGTGGTGTGTGGTCACGTGACCAGCCCTCTTTCGGACCTCTCAATTACGGCATTGATTGCACATACCCGCACATACACAGTGCCCACAGAAAGTCGGCAGAGCCCTCATGCCCTAATTGATCAAAAAATATTGACCTTGCTCTGTGTCCAGCGAGATACTCTGTTGACAAATAATGGTAGAAGTTACAGTACAGGGTAGTTTTGAGTGTCATGATTTGGTTACTTTGTTCCTAAGAAGTTTTAGGAGCAAAGGGAAGTTTTCAAAAGACCCTTAAATATGTTTAGGATGTACAAAGAGAAGAAAGAAACAGAAGTTGCTTTCTTATGGTCGCCTTAGTATCATTTAAATACATATTACAACTAATGTACACCTTTAGTAATAATTACTACGTTTAACCTTGAGGATTTAGGAGGAATAAGGGAGTGACTAACAGTGCTGGCCAGCTATATAAATATCTATATTCTGTTCGCCGAAAGTTGATAGTGAGGCTCCACCAATACTGTCACTGTCAAAAGGGCGCCGGCCAATAAAAAGATGGTGTTTACGTAGACACTTGATTTACAACGAGACTAACTCATTGGCATCTCCAATCGGCAGTTAGGCTTGGGCAGATAGGACAATTCATTACTACAGCGACATGGTGAACGCCTGTGAATCAGGATAGCGCCATCGGTAGGGAAACCTCACTCATCAGCGAACAGAATATACTCGACACACTGAACTGATTCTACGCACATTCTAGCACTATGTTGGATGTGACCTCTGTTTCTTTTTTGTCTGTGGGTTGTTGGAGTCAGTTAGAAAATTTAAATAAGCACTATTAATAGAGACCTTTAAAGGTGACATTGTTTTAAACTTAAAAGCTTTAAAATGTGCATGGTTTTACTTTGTGGACAATGTTTAAGGTTTTCTCTCATCAGAATAATTGAAGATATCGATATGTTCGTTAATATATTGAATTTAAACTATGGTTTCAATTAATTATGTGTTTTAGTACATTTTTATCTAACGTGCTATGTATATTTATACGCCTATACATGACTTTTAAATACTGTTTTTTGTTGACATTTACATTTTGAAACGTGTAAATCATATCAAACCATATCATATTCCTCTATTACAGTTAACTCTATATAATTCACTGTATGAATAGAAAAAGTTAGGAAATAGGTAATAACCCACCCACACACCCATATACATGCTGTGGTACCAACCCACCCACACGCCCATATACATGCTGTGGTACCAACCCACCCATATACATGCAGTGGTACCAACCCACCCACACGCCCATATACATGCAGTGGTACCAACCCACCCACACGCCCATATACATGCAGTGGTACCAACCCACCCACCCACCCATATACATGCAGTGGTACCAACCCACCCACACGCCCATATACATGCAGTGGTACCAACCCACCCACACGCCCATATACATGCTGTGGTACCAACCCACCCACACGCCCATATACATGCTGTGGTACCAACCCACCCACACACCCATATACGCACAGTGGTACTGACCTACCCTCCCGCCGACCCATACACATACCGTGGCACTAACCCACCCATACACGCACAGTAGTACTAATACATTGCCACTGTAAATGAATGGGTGGGCGGGTGGGACAATAAGACCACTGTACATGTAAGGGTGGGTCAATACCACTGTACATATAAGGGAGGGTGTGTGGGTAAATACCACTGTACGTGTAAGGGTGGGCGGGTGGGTCAATACCTCTGTCATGTAAGGGCGGGTGGGTGGGTTAAAACCTCTGTACATGTAAGGGTGGGTGGGTGGGGTTCATTGACTTGAGTGAAATTCTGGATAAGATCGTATAGTTATAATTTGACTTAAAAAATTCAGGTTTTTCATTAAAAAAGTGCCAAAGGGGGGACCATTGGAAGATTTGAAGGTTTTTGCGAAAAATCCAACCACGCAAATCCTGACGTATGACACACTATTCTGGGGTAGGATTTAGAAAGAGGTTTTTTTTACTGGAAAAAATTTACTAGAAAAAGGTTTGAAATTATGAATTCCATACACATAGTACTTTTAAATAAAAATGTAACTGGTTACCTAAATTTAATAGTCCATTCAGGAGGAGGTTGGTATTCTTAAGAGCTACATACAGTGGTGTTCTATAATTATAGGCCTTTGTCTGACGTATAGCCGCAAGTGCCTTGTTTCCTGTCAGCAGACAACAAGTACGAAAGCCCTTGGGAAGGTGAGCTATAATTTAATTAAAGGGCCAGAGCCCAGGTTTCAGCTGTCCAACATTAATCAGCCAGTCCGTAACTCGCAAACAATGCCGAGAATCTCGCCTCAATCTTAACATATTCCCCTAATTACTGAGAAATAACGGGGTGAATTAATGCTTTGAGTGTTGACGAGTGGGGAATGCGGTGAATACTTGGCTCAAAGTGAGAATGTTACAAAGAGCGCGGCGGAGGGGAGTGGAGGGGTGTGTTACTTCCCCTCACTGGCTGAAGACCGACCACTCTAATATTGACACTTAGATACTCGCCTGCAGTATTTATATCCCCCGTCTGATGTGGTTGTCGGCCACTTGCCTTTGTAGGCCCCACTTTTGTTTGACTATTCTGAGGTTTATACTTGCCTTTGTTGGAAGGATGAGTCTGCATTAACACAAACTATATTAGCAAGTTCATATTTTTAATTAAATATTACTGAAAGTTTTCAGGACTGAAATGTCGTATATTTATGTGGCACAAGCATCCTAATCGCTCCTTATTTTAAAGTGCCTATTATAATTACTGTTGACTATTATAATTTTTACATTGAGCACACGATTGATTCTAAATAGCATTTCAATTAATATTGACTATAGAAACAAACAGACTGACTAAAACAATGCATTTGCTGTAGACGCTCACCTGTGCTGATATCTAACGGCTATTGGTTTAAAATAAGCACTCTGGCGACTGTTTGACGTATTATTAGCTCAGCTAATAGTCACTTATGGCTAAGCTGGAGATATAGAGAGAAGTATGAAGAAATGTATAAAGTGAGAGACCGCTGGCGATATCTGTGAATACCGAACATGAACTAATTTCACTTAACAGGAAATCCGGCCACACTGGACCCAAATGAATGGATGATTCGTTGTACAGTTGATTCCATAATTAATGATTAAAAAATATAAGTTAGCATTAATGCACTTCTGTTTTATAGAAATTTGTCACAACTTTAAAGACCAATATTATTCTTGGGCCAAAGGTTAACTTACAAGGAAAATTTCCTGACTCTGTCATGTTTACATTTTCATGGGTATTGCTCATTCAGACATCTTGTCAGTCAGGTTTTTACCTTTTTTTATTTAAAGGTTTATTTCTAAAACTATACGCACATGGAAATTCAGAGGTTTATATTTAAAATGTCCATTTGAATAGGTTATCATTTTTGCACTAGTTTCAATGAGATTATCATGTTTTCCTTCTTGGATGAAAACTAAGGTTATGCTACAACAAGACCATTAATCCAACTATTAATTATCAAATTCTTAAATTATTTATTATTACTAAAAGTGTAGTAAGTAGTGTCCAAATGGGGCCGCTGCCCCAATCGATAAAAGTGATTTACGACTTCCGGTGAGCTGTCAAAGTTAAAGGGAAAAGAGGAGCTGAGTGACGTCAGCTTGTGACGTCAGCTGATGACGGGGACAGTGACGTCATGGGGTTATGTAGGTCAAGGTCATGCAAAAGAAGTTTTAAAAAAGATCTTGCACGAGTTCCATTCGATTGTAGTATTCATTCGGTCATTTTTTGATTCGATTGGTAATAATCGAACAGAAAGAACCGAATGGATATACTACTATTATTGAATGAAACTCGTGCAAGATCTTGACTATTATTATAATCATTTATTATTAACATTGTTGTTACAAATATAACCTTAAAAATTGTTTTATCACTAAGTTGAACTGTCCATTCGTCGCATGAGTAAACCAAGCCTGCGACGTACTTCTTCAAGTTTGGTTGTATGGTTTTCTTGATATGTTTTGCATTTGCATTTGCAATAGCTAAAACATTTACACTTAGAACAAGCTCTTCCATCCACTTGATCGTCTGGTAATTTAAAACATTTTAAATCGCAACAGTAGCAAACCATTAGATCGAAAGATGCAACTCTTTTATTATTCGCAGACATGTTTTTCCTTCTTCTTCTTTTTTCTTTTTCTTTCTATGTGAGTATGTGTTTTGTGAAAGAGAAGCTCGATGTGCACTGTTGAAGAGCTGGACGCGAAGTGATGTAGCGCTAGCATGTCTGCTAGGTACTCGGACTTTCCCCCCACCACTACCAGTACCCCCACTACATTACTCCCTTCTTCTTCCACTGGTCAAGTTCATTTTCTGAACTACATTGTTATTAAATTGAAAGAAACACAAGTCCCAAGGTCAAACATACATTTGAAGTTTGTACAAATCATGTTTACAATTGTCTAGAAAAACTTGAAAAAATACAAGTCCCAAGGTCAAACATTTGAACTTTAAAAAAAGCAACACGACAGCATATGCTTCCATATACTGTCGTGTTGCTTTTTTTTCTTTTTTTTCTTTTCTTTATTTTATTCTTTTCTTTTAAACCTTGTACAATACAGAGTAGTTACATATATTTATACATCAGTTTAAATTATTTTACAATCGATTAGAAATGTTACAACTCAACTATGTGATAACTACAGATAACAAACTTTATACAATTGACTAGAAATGCTACAAGACAACTATATACAAATTACAAACTCTTTACAATTGGCTGGAAAAGTTACATAGAAATAATACATCCATCATTCGTGTGTGACGTGCAGAGTGAGTTCAGTGGAATTGTTTCCGCTCGATCCGTGGGACACCAGATACAGGGATCCAGGGTTGATATCTCGCAAGTCTTCGTTCTGTAGAAGGTGAACAAATCGCTTTGGTAGAAACACTTGAAACTTAGGTTCATCGCCTGTAGTGAAGGGTGCATCGCTGAGTGATACCAAAATCGCTTCTCCGTGGGTAGTTTCTAGTTTTCTAATACTGTGGATGATGTAGTGTTTGTTTTCCTTGAGCTCTGAACATTTCCTTGTCAGCAGAAGGTTTGACTTCGAGTTGGAGTTGAATCTATCAACTAGTGTTTCCAGAAACTGCTTCGATGTCATCTTTTTTAGCTGTGGCATGTGAGATGTTACCTCCTTGGAGTCCTGTGTCATACTGCTGCTGCGTGCAAGTCACTTCTCCGTATTTATACCCCCCTCCATCCCCACCACCACCAACACATATGGCTTTGTCCACCAAGTACTTAGCTAAACGATATGCGTTGCGCAACGCGCACTGTGTTTGCCCGTGTTTAGGATTTCTAGCAGTAACACAAGAATGACCTTGCTGATTTTCAAAAGTATAGTCTACATCTATATTGAAAACATTTCCTTTCGTGTATCGTTGTATCCAGTTACTTTTTTTCCAGTCCTCTTGTGTAGATAGTATTATACTGTTTGCAAAATTGAAACATAATACTGTGTAAATTAGTGTAGGCTATATATCCTTCATACCACTGTATGTGATGCAAATATTTTGCCACCCATCTGTTTGTTCTTTTTGTTTTTGAATTAAGTTTGTTAAAAGAAAATGGAGCCTCAAACATAAATGGATAGGCAACAAATGTGTGCAAGTCCAAAATTACTAATTCTTTGATAATAAACTTGTTGGCATTACTTCGAAATGCTTGAATTTCTACAACACAAGATCTAGCTGAAACTTGACCATTATCATCCGCTCTGTCCATGTCAGAGTTTGAAGATCAACTGTTTTCCACACCACGGTAAGTATACTTATATACTAGGCCGTACAGTTACAGGCGCGTTGGTGTATATTTAACGTGGGCACCATCCCCGGTAGGCCTACCCCACAAATTCTTCTTCCTCTAATTTACACTTGTTGTTGTTCTTTTTGCGGTTCACTATTGTTGTCTTCTTCTTTCTTAGTTTCCTCTACTCCAACCTTTTCTGTAGCTTGTACAACATTTTCAAAGTCTCTCAATTGTCTCCACATGTCAACTTCATGAGGTATTCTATTAAAGATAGATGTATCCACAGGTCCGTATAGTATTGTGCTATCAGGCTGGTTTTCCAACGTGTCGACCAAATATTCCTTTATGACAGAGCTTGAAAATACCAACTGTCTCATGTACCTAGTAATCGGTGATGTTGCAAACTTTAAAATGTAGAATTCTTCACGTGTTAGTAAAACTTTGTTGTCATGTTGAGTCAAGTCTCTCAAACGCACCTGTAGTTGTCCTCGATGTTTAATTACATCAATTTCGTTGTCACAATCCAAAAGTCGAATATTTGTCTTCCTGCCACACATACTGCTGGTTAGATAGCATTCTATCAGATGTAAATGTTTCAAGAAAGATTCCCATGCATTTGTAGAAAATAGCACCATCCTAGGTCCGTGGTTTACTATCACTGTAGGTGAATAATCTAATGATTTCATCACTCCGATAGAAACACTTTTACTTAAACATGCTGAAATTGGATAGAAGATTCGCAGAAAAACTTCAGTTAGTATATCTGCTGAAATATTTTCTTCAGCCTTCCTTTTTCTTTTGGAGCTCACTTTTGTTGCTTCATCGTTGTTTTTATTTTCTTTGTCGCTGTCGTTGTTGTTGTCTTCTTTTTTCTCAAACTTTAAAAACTCGCTTATTTCCTTTACTATTACACCTTCTTCGGCTTTATATTCCTCCTGTAACGGAGCTATTTCCTCCGACTCACCTTGAACAAATGGTAGAGAACTCATTATGTAGTCGATGTTACCAGTGCGGTGTCAGACGATTGAATGAGGACTGTCCTCATCGCTCGCTACCCTATATCAAATGTAGTGGTGGGGGTAAACGTTTTCTACAAAACTGTCTTTACAATGCCAGACAGTGGTGTGTATGTTACAATTTTGTCATGCAAAATTAAACAATACGCACATGTATCCGCAGGTATGTTTTCGTTAAATTCCATTTCTAACTTTATATCTACACTAGATGATTTTACAGATTCGTTTTGTTTTTGAACAATCGATTATTACGATCGGTGCTTTAGATGCAAACTTTTCAGGATCTAGTAGAGGTGTGTTTGTTTTACCATAGTAGGAACTTTGAAACCTAGCGTACATATCGTACAATACACTGTACCTTTTTTTACTGAACGATATATTAATATTGTCATAAGGATAGAATTGTGAGTTTAGGTACACTTTACAATTTGTTAACTTACAATGATCAAATTCGCCAGCGTTTGCGGTAAGTATACTTCTTCTTTTAGTTTGCAATGCGAATATCACATATCTTGCCTTTTCCAAATGAGTAGAAGTCTTTACACTCCATGTGTGCCGTAGAGTTGAAGGTAAAACGGGGTACTCGTGAAACTCCCAACTTCTGAACGGCATTACAATCTCCCTGTCTGATTTTAACTTTCTCAACAGTGTAATTCTATGTTCATCGTTTAGTCGCACATGTGGTACCCTCCAAACAATCTTGTCCAACGTTAATTTCCATTCCAGAGTGGTATCAGTTGTTCCTGCATCTGCTTTGATACAATCCTTATCGTTTGATGCTCTCAATAAAACTAATTCTTGTTTTACATTTATTATTATTCTTCGGTAATCTTCAGCAAAACCCAGTAGTAATTTTAAAGGTACGTAGAAATCAAAGTTCCCCGATGAGTCGGGAGTGAACGTGTCCTTGGTTGGTGCAACCCATCCTGCGACAGCCAACAGATTCTGTTCATTCGGTGTTATAGACGCTAAACCTTTCAATGTACTAGAAATGCCAACCTTTTTTGTTGAATCCACTGTGACTCCTGATATTTCGTATCTAATTTCATCAAACAAATACGCCATGGGATTGTTTATAAACGGAACAGTAGAACCAGTGGTCCCATCTTTCTTTGTTACTTTACCTTCAATATATAAATAACTTTCACTCGGAAGAGTGTAAATGTCTTGTTGCTGTATAGGAATCCTGATTTCATCGTTATTATTCAATTTTGACGAAGCGTAAGGGTTGTGCGAGTGATACTCCTTTTCCCATATGGTCTCGTCGAATGTAGGGCCTTGCGTTATATCCAGTATTTCCATTTCTGTTGTGTTTTACAAGTTTTAATCCTATTCCTTCCAGAAAACGAATGTTTTCAATTGTTAGTCCTTCTGCAGACGATGAGGTACTGACTTGTTTACCAGTCACCTCTTTCTTCTCAAATGACAACCCCATTGTTTAAGCTGTTGACTTTATATGGATTCTTACAGTTATATCTTCTCCTCTAAAGTCAATATGGTTACCGTCTTGATCCAGTATGTTCAGTACAACCTCTGAAATGAAACTGGTGTTTTATAGGGAGGTACACCAGGTTTTGTGGTTTTTCAACTATTTTGTATCCAGGTGCGACTGCAGGGTAGAACGTGTGTAATATATGATTGTTTTCCCCGTTTCTGTAGGATCCGTGTATGATATTACACGTTACGTCTATTGAATTCACTTTGAGTATTGTCACAGTGTTATCTCCTGAATATAGCTTATTAGGTTCTAATATATTTGTTTTACTAGAAAACCCTAATAATCCCCCAATCGACTGTGGTTTAGTAAAATCAACATAATATCTGGAAATAATTTCGGCTTTCATAGTATTGTTATTTCCTACTATGTGTATATTTTCTTCACCCATATGTTTTTTGTATCACTTCGTTGATATTGCCTATTTCATAAGATCCTGTTGGTAAACTAAATTCTTCCAGTTTTGAATATTTTCCAGCTTTATCTTTAGTCTTGTAATAATGTATTTTGTTGTTAACACCTTCGGTAATGTTCGGAATAGAGTTGTACGTTGTTAAATCCAATAAAGCCGCTTCCCATAGTTTTCCTTTTTGTAAACGCAGTGCTGGAAAAAGGGTGCTTTTCAATGTCGATGAATTACCGACCAATGAAACTGTATACGACGACATCTTAAAGTTGACTAACACTTGTAGCTAAAAAGTTTAAGCATAAATGTCCACAAATTGACGTGTCTTGGGGTTGCTCTCTATTATAATTGTAAAAAACGTCATCAGCCGTTCGAAAGTAGTATTGAAGCTGTTTCGGTGGTTGCAGATTTCCAAAACTATCAAAGTAATAAACGGTTTTTCCCAATTTCTTATAACACACCCAATGAGTGCCTGATCCTACGGTATTATCTAAATTTACAATTCCAGTCTCGTTCTTCCACATTTTATCAGGTAATGCGTCTTTCATGTAAACTCCTCTGAAGAAAGGGATTTTTAAACATGAAACATATTTAACCAATTCTTCATTGGTCAATTCTTTATTTGGAATGATCAATTGTTTTTTCTCATTTAATACACACGATACGGTCTTAGGTACAATCCTCCTCCCTTTTTTATCATAGACCATACTGTAGGCTTGTTTTTTCCTTTATTATTCCTCGATTGACGTCTTCTTTTTCTTATATTTCCTCCACGTTTCTTAGGTGGTTTTCTTCCTCCACTCCTTTTTTTCTTCCTACCGCCTCCAAATGTAGTTTTCCCCTTCATTGCTGCTGTTACTGCTAAAGCCGCTGCTCTTTCACCAATACTCGCGTCACTAGACTTTACTCTTTGCCAGGCTTTTTCAGCTAGCGCTCTATCCGCTATTGATCTATTTTCGGTATCACTATATTTTGAATATGCTATATCGTGTTCTTTGCAAGCTTTGTCCAGTTTGTTTATTCCTGGATCTCCTCTTGCAAGACGCTGTTGTAATTTCGTTCCGGGTCCACAATATTGATAACCTCCTGGCAGATGCAATTCCACAGGTAATAAATCGATCGCTTTGTTCACTATAGCTCCAACAGGATTAGTCAAAGCTGAAACTGCTGTTGATAGAATTCCTCCTCCTCTCCTTGTTAGTTCTCGACTGCGACTGTGTCGCTTATCCTTCACCATTGTGTATTTATATAGCACGAATGTACACAACATGCACACTCTTTAAAAAATCTTCTTTAATGGAACATTCATCTTGCTTATCTATATTATATATATAGTTAAGGTTGGTATTTTCTCTCATATATCACTTTCCAGGTTCTAACGCTGAAGCACTCGGGTTATGTATGTTTGGCCAATCTAAATAATTTCTACTAGTAACTTGTGGATCTGCAGCTCTGCCTGCAGACCTATGAATATAATGAAATAAAGCAGAACCCAACCTTTCCAATTTCTGGTCATAAGATTTAGTCCACACTTCAAACGAAAAATCCGACATTCTTTTATTTACAGCGTCTCCATCATGTACACAATCACCTACATTTGATAATTGTAAATATTTAGCATCAAAGTAGTTATCGGTTTTATGTTTTTTGCAAATCGTCAACGATTGTAGAGTCGCTAGATTCACCGCTTCACCATCGTAAAGAGGTTCTTTTATATTGCTTAGCTTTTTATTTGCAAAACTCCAGTGATCATCACTTTGAGTAGGAGTCATTTTATTCATATATCGCATAGTAACAACATCTGAGGGTGTCAGCGGATCTCCAACATTTTGAATGGGTTTTACCGTTAGCATTGTACGTATTTCCCTCAAGTTTCAAGCTAGTTAACATCAATGAGTCGGCATATCCTTTAGTGACACAATCTTGTTCATTTTGCGGTTCCGCTATATTAATAATTCTACGTTTTTTAGCGTTGTATGCATCATCTCCTTCAGCTCTCAAGCTAGTTGCTGTTTCCGATTGTAATGTGTTCAAATTTATGGCATCATTATTATCTTGAGGGTCTTTAACAAATTTTCAAACGTTTATTGCCGATATTGTAATCGCCTTCTGATGTAACAGGGAAACCGCAGTTTTTATTTAAAACAATTGATTTTTCTCCAAGTAACGGAATAACGTCCAAACTTGTCCACACTCATGGTTAAAGTGAACCACTATATTTAGTTCAATATCACTTATATGTTCGTTAATAAACAATTATACCTCTACTGCGTAGTTCATCAACCAAAGCGATCCATTCATTGTTCAAACCAGTATGTCCTGCTTCCATCGCTTCATATAATAATCTCATTCGATCCACCAACTTATTGATATCGTTATAATATATTATATTAGTATTGTATAGTCTTTTAAATAAACCCTTTCCTGATGAGGTGGGATCACCTGTTTCCCTCTTTTTGTGTAAAACATTTATTTCCGCAGAGGATAACGCTCTTTTATTACGATTTCCTTTCAACGTTTGCGATGGGAATAGATTTGATATAATACTTTCATATTTCACTGATCGATTTCTATGTACAGACGAGTCTTTGGAATATCCTTTTCTATGGGCATTCGTATTTTCCAGTATCGTTTTTAAACAAATTCAGATCTTTTTTAGTATATTTTACTGGTTTATTTTTAAAAATGAGTTCAAACAAACCCTTTGTGCCTTTATATTTGTTATCACCAATTATCACATTATCGTCTTCATCTATGTTGAGTTTACTATCTCCAATCATTAGTCCCTCACCATCATCTACTAATCTAGCTCCGTACGTATGATAATTGCGATTTGCTTGCGAGGAATGTAACATTTTCAACAAGTATTGCCTTCCAAGTGTTCCTTTAAACATAATATCCGTGCCTAATTTGGTCAAGTTGGACGGTCCGATATTACCCTCTTCAGATTCTTCTTCTTCACTTTTATCCACAATCCCCTTTTCCCTTAGTACATCTGTAGATTCTTCTTTTTCTTCTTCGACTTCTTCGGTTTTTTTCACTTTCTTCCGATTCTTCCCCTTCTTCTGAATATTCACTTCTTTCGGTTTCTTCATGTTTTGAAATGGGTAGAATATCATCTCCTTCTAGGTGAATTGCAGGGTTTTGTAAAACCTTTTGTGACAATCGTTTCAAAGGTGCAATGACAGGCTTGAATGTTGCTTTAAAAATTGCTCTCGTTCATTTATGCCCAACTTCAATGCTCTACTTTTCTGTCTAATAGAATCACTAAGTGATTTTATTTGTTTTAATAGCTTTTCCTGGTTTTTCATGTTTACACCATGAAGATTCGTATGATAATACCGATGTTCACTTTATTAAAACAAATTTATCAAACCCTATTCTGTAACGTCCGTCTTTTATTGCTTGATCTTTCATGATAACCAAAAATCCATACTTTTCCTTCCAAGCTTTGCCACACAGCTGTTTAAACGTGTCAAATAACGTATCAGCATTTACATGATCGTTATATATATGTTTTAGGTTAGTTTCATCTTGTTTGAATACAATTAAAACATTCGCATTGTCTCTGATGAGTTGTTTCGGGATCTTGCTATACGTTTGTCCTATATATATACTGTCGATGTTATTATGTCTTCCCATGGAAAAGTAGTTTCTAATAGTATCATGATTTTCACAAGAAACATCGTCAAATATAAATACGGAATATGGTTTAGCTTGGTTTGGTTGCATAACGCTATCACTAGCGTTAAATTTATAAAAGTTAACATCAGGCACATCGGAAAGTATCTTTTCCAACAATTGATATTTTGGTTGTTGCAAGGACTTTGAAAATATATACAGGTTATTAAACCGTAGCCCCTTCGGATGAGTTATTAAATTAAAGACAATATTAGTCTTTCCACAATTTGAAGGACCGCTCACAATACATCGAACTGTGTTTGGAAGAAAACTGCCGTGCCTACCATTGTTTACTATTGTAGTCTTGTCCACTGTTAAATCATCAATATTGCTAATATCGAATTTATCCCTCTGCTGAATAATCTCCATTCTCTTCAGTGATCGTTGATTAAATGCTGAGCTTCTATTACTATACAAGGTCTTTTATAGGTATCCAAGAATCTTCGGACTTATCAAATCCCAACCAGCGTACTTTAACCATGCCATTTTTCTTTTGCATCACCTTTTCTACAAGATAGACATCACCTACTGTCGACTTCATCAGCTCATGGCCATAAAATGCACCTTGCAACAGGTTTCCTTTGTTATCTTTTAAAATATACGTTTCAGGTACAGTTGGTTGTACTTTAAACACTGTAAACACTTCATTTGTCCAATTGGGTAAGTATTTTTTGGTAAACAATCCTTTATATTTGCTGATGCGAACTTTATCATTTACATTAAACTTTCTTGACTTTCTTTTTTCTACTTTAGGCTTAGCATTCATTTTTTATGCGCTCTAAAATGGTCTTTTCATTTTTTCTGTTTACTTGGTTAGGTTTCATACCAATAGTTCGATGAAACTTGTTGTTATATTCATTTATTAGATCCGGTAACACATCGTACCATATGTAAGAACCTCTTCTGGAAAACATCTTGTACATCATTCCTTTTAAAGTTCTATTAAATCTCTCAATTATAGCAGCTTTCATCTCTGAATTTGTAGAATAATGATTTATTTTGTATTTTTTCATTAGTTCTGCAAAACTGTTTATTAAAGTATTCTTTTCCATCATCAGTTTGTAAATGTTTAATTTTATTTGTATCTCTTTTCATGGCTATTCGCATGGCTTCTGTTACACTTTTACCAGTCTTGTCTCGTAGAGGTATTGCATCAGCTACTTTAGTAAAACAATTAATAATTGTCATTATATAGTTGTATCCCTTGTTTACTTTTGCTATGCGGTCTCATTTCAATTAAATCCGCTTGATACAAGTCATTTATACCTTTTACAACGGTATTTCGTCTTGGAAAATGAACTCTTGCAGGCTTATGAAGTTCATCGACAATTTTCTTCTTTAGATCTTCCATGATGTTGCTGCTTTCTAAGTTGTAACAATAATAGTAGTTTCTTAATGTGTAACCACATCTTATATAGTTCATTTAAAACCATTTACTAAAAAAGGTGAAACATAGCTGAAATTGTGCTGTGTCCCATGTCGTCTATATTATTAAATTGGAACAAACACAAGTCCCAAGGTCAAACATTTGAACTTTAAAAAAATAACACAACAGTATATGTTTCCATATACTGCTGTGTTGTTTTCCTTTGTTTCTTTTTCTTATTTATTCTTTTAACTTTTGTACAATACAATGTGGTTACATATTACAGTATACATTATTTTACAATTGACTAGAATAAAGCTACATACATATAACAAACGTTGTACAATTGACTAGAAAAATACAAGACAACAACTTGTTCCTGACGAGAGGTTATACATCAATAGGGTGAAGAGAGTAATGTCCAAAACGGTAATGTGTGAATGTTGTCTGGAAGGATGTGCCGCTTGTCATCATCGGAGGATAGCGCTTTTTTAACTTCGGTTATACTGTACAGTTGATGGTTTGAAACTTCTTATCGAGTTAAATTTCCCAGCAAATACAACATCTTCAAACAAACATTGTCTGTAGTGTTCAAAGTTTACTTTCTTCTTTAAATAAACATTCTTTACACCTTTTGCTTTTTTAATTAAATTCTTTGATGCATTTTCTTCTTCTGTTTGCAGTTTCACTGAATACAATTTAGGTTTAAGCGATACAATTTCTTCCAATAGAACTCCGTTAGCTTCATCCTTAAATTTCCCAAGTACTTTCTTGTTTCTATCTTGATCGTAGTTTGGATGTGTTTTAGGGTAGTCGGAAAAGTCAAATTCGTCGCAGTAAACAAATGTACGAAGATCCATGTACATGTCTTGAGTGTTTATCCAGTAAATGAATGCGTCTGTATCCATGTAGCAGATTCCGATTTTTTTCACGTCCATAAAAGTTTACCATTTTGTTGTAATGGAAATCGTACATGTGTGTTTTGGAAATGTCTAAAATCGACATGCCTACGTACAACGGACGATCCATTTGAACACTGATCTTTTTCATAGACACCGCAACAATGTTTTCATTTATAATTGAAGATGTGCCAAAGTTCGGTTGCTGTACAAGCTTCTGTAGTTTTCGTGGGTTAGTGATGAGTTTGATGTTTTTGTGTTTTCTTTTGTTTTCTAATGTTTTGCCGAATATCGCATTGTTCATTAATTTATAAAAGTCTTTTTCAAATGGTGAAGTAGCGGTTGCTCTTCTCCTGGTATTAGAATCGATGTAAGGTTTCAACCAGCATGATTGTGAAAACTCTAATACTCGATGGACTTTTGTAATACGTAATCCCAACTCTAAGGCCTGTTGAACAACCCAAAAGTGTGCAACATAGCGTTGTTTATTATTTACAGTCATCATTAGTTTAGGATATTTTCCGATTTCAGACACTTCTGTTTTTGCGAGTAGTGGAAGATCGTAGTGTAGATCGTGCAACCGCTCGGGATATTCATAGTCACAATCAAGAATGTATCCAACGTCTCCGTTTTTGGGGATTTGTGAAATATCACCGATTACATTCGGATCAACCCATTTGAAGTTACCGCAAGGGAGTGGGTTCGACATCGCCCAGCCGTATAAATTGTTGGCGTCGAAGTAGCCTAAGAAAGTCGATGGTTTCGTGTCATCATAATCGGAGAGATACTTGTTGTTGGCTTTCACATGTCTCGTAACACTTTGAGTCAATCCACCTCTAACGCCTGATTCAACCATTAACACCATGTCGATATCTGTTAATAGCTGGAGATTGCATTTTGTTTCTTTTAACATGGCCTGCCAAGCTAAACCGGGGGAAGTATATGAATATAAAGGATCTAAACCGTATGCAGAGAAACAAGTATTACGGAATTCTTCCATAATATCACAAAGTAAAGTGACATCCACTTTCACATAAAAGTCAGAGTAGTCTCCTAGAGTTTTCATTTCCATCTCCTTCCATACTCGTAACGCATGATGGTAATCTTCTTTTGAAATGTGCAAATTGTTTAGTTTACTTTTGAATTTCTTTCTTGCTGGAAGTGATGTTTCATCAAATCTGTAAAGCCCATCTATATAGTCGTAGGGAAAGACTCCTTTTCGAAGAACCAAATCTATTTTACTATCAGAAACAATTTTACTAGTTTCTACGAGATCTTCTTTTTTCAAGTTTTCCGCAAGCTTCTGAAGGCTGCATGGCATGAATCTAAATGAATCTAAAAATCTAAGCTTAATTTTACTAATTTTCTTTGAGAAACTTATAAACTTTTCCATCGTAGTGGCCAGAACATCTATAGCTCCATCATCTCTTCCTAATTCCGGAATGATGAAATGCGAATCATATCCACTGAGGTTATGTAAAATTACAGGTATAAATTTTGGAATTTTGTAGTTTAGGTTGCATGAGTTACAGGCTGCTCCTCTGTAAACTCCTGTGAGATGGTCATGATCGCGAACTTTAACATTACCCGTTGTAAAGATGTTCTTACATAGATAGCACTCTGTTGATGAGTCGTGTTGTTGTTGTTGTACATGCGTCATCGGTAACATTGCTTTCACACTTTCGTACATTTCTTCTACTTTTGTGGCGATGTTGTACAGATCATCAACAAAGTATCGAGCTGCTTCTTCACCACGGTAAATCTTCGGCGTTGTTGTCAGTTGATATCTCTGCAGATGGTCTTCAGGAAGCGTGGACTTTATCATCAAACAATAGCTGTTTGGTTGATGCAGCTGATACTTTCTTCTTTTTACATTTTCATCACCTTCATCTTGTTCGAGTGGAAGTAATGATGACTCAAAATCTGCATATACAACAACGGGAATGCGGTACTGGTGATGGATCTTCTCAAAATGTACTTGTGCTCTGCTGGAATGCGGCAATCGAACTCTCACTTCGCTGTTTCCACTGCAGAGCCGCTGATGTTCTAGTAACCATTCTCTACCTCCTCTTTTAAATGGTTTGTTTGTATGGCAAAAAACATCTTTTGCACGTTGTTTTTGATTCTCTATGCTTTGATAATTGATTACGAACTAGTCCTTCAAAGTTTTTAATGTATACATAGTGTGAAATATCTCCTTTTGTGATTAATAATAAGTCCGTATGGTCTCTTTGTTCACTTGCTGTTATGCGCAAGGGGTAAACGTTGTTTGTTGAATCCAAACCGAAAACGTTTACGGAAGCTGTTGGATTTTTCTTTTCAAAGTTTGTTATATCTTTGATGGCAACGGGGTAATTCATACCTACAAAATTGTATTTATGTTGAACTTCCAAATATTTTCGACTAGGTCTTTCAACATGATCATTTACATATTTTGCCAACATAGCGTATTTAAAACATTCGGTGTCTGCATTTTCTACGTTAACACAGGCTTTGGTGTTAGCAATTGTCTTGGGTAAAGCGATGTAGCTACTTCCTCTCAGTCCATAACCGTGTTTGTGAACTCTCACATCCATCCCTGTTATTTCTAATAAACTCCATCCAGATCCTCTTCCTTCGTGTTCTTGTAATTTTGTCAAGAGCTCTTCAAAACATTCACTTACAATGTTATCAATATCCGAGGCAAACATGATGGTACGGTTTTTTGTCAAAAACCCTCTAGGCGATGTTTCATTCTGCATATTTACAAATAAAGCATCTAATAATAGTCCAAATTTAATAAAGTTCAATCTTTTTAGTTCATTTTGCAAAGTATCTATCACTAAGAGTTTGGCGTTATTTACAAAGTCTTCAAGTTTTAATTTAGCGTTGTTAATTTTGAAATGTGTCACAACTTTTCCTGGTAGTGCATGAGCGTGTAATGAGACATTTACAGTTGGTGCAGGTGCATAGTGAATGACGCTAGGTCTTGAACTTTCTGCTCGATTCTTTTCAGTTTCTTCTTTATTTTGATGTATTGATAAACTTTCATCTAATTCTTCCTGTTCATTTTGCTGCGATGTTCCAGGTTCTTCTTCATTTTGCTGCGTTGATAACATTTCATCTATCTCTTCTAGTTCTTCTTGATTTAATTGAACTTTGTTGTCATTCTTGTTGTGGTATATTTCTTGATGAATAGCTAAAAGCCACTCATCTTGAAACAACTTATTGCAAATGTTGCAGCGATACATGATGTGTTCTCGACGAGAATCAGACAGCTAATTGCGAAACGCTTACAGCGCACCTCCTTTTATATCAGGTCAAACAACGGTGGTGGGGATAAAAAGAACCTTTTTCAATGTAATACAAAGATGGAGTGGGAAATAAGGTAGGGAGAACAAACAGTATAGTTTTAGAAGTATTTCCCCTTTCATCATTGTTACTCTTAATGAACTAAGTCCTGTAACTGGGTCAAGGTCACTCTTATATATTACCAAAACGGGGAATAGAGCAGTAAGTGATTCTCATTTTAACCACAGACTGATCTATTCCCCGCTCTGTTTTCAAAAATAAATAAATAAACTACTTTCAAAACTGAATGTTTAGTCCGATTCGTCGTCATCGTCGTCAGAAGAAAATAAGCGACGTCGAGTAGTAGTAAATCTTCTTATTGCTAAGGAATTGCTACTAGTGTTTGGAGTTTCTTCAAGACTTGTTGATTGAACCACCTCCGTCAAAAGCTCAATTTCTTCATCTTCATCACTAAATATCAAAAGCTCAACTTCTTCATCTTCATCACTAAATATATCCATCACTTCTTCGAAAGAAAACATATCAGCAGCTTCTTGAAGACTTATATTATTAGCCAGCTGATATAACTGCTCTAATTCTTCTGAATCAACGTCACTTAGTTGTTCTACTTGAAACATTTCGGATTCTTCTTCTCCTTCATTGGCAAGGTAATTTACATCATCATTAACATCAAAATCATCATCTTCATCGGATATATCATTAAATATAGCCATTTGAATCTGATCTTCTTTCCTTATAAAATCGAGAATGGATTCATGTTTAAGGTTTTCTCTTGGTGCCATTGTTTTGTTATAGATGTTGATTGGGTGAATATACACAACAGAGTGAGGGAAACTCATGTGAAACCTCCTTATATACCCCGTGCATAGAGGTGGGGGTTAGAGTAGTGGGTTAAAGTAAAAAGTAAACTTGTCAACACAATTTTCAAAGTTCTATAAGTGGGTCAAGGTCACCCATATGTATTACCAAAACGGGGAATAGAGCAGTAAGTGGTTCTCAATTAGAACCACAGACTGATCTATTCCCCGCTCTGTATTTTTGGGCTAGTTTGCAAATAGTACTGAATTTAGAAAAGTAGGATGTCAAGAATTTCACAAAATGTAGTTTATGGTGATAGTTGGTCTGGGAAAGAAGTTTCTTCAGGCGGCAATTGAGGGTACAACTCGGATTCTTCTTTTACCGTTTCTTCCAATATACGTATGTATTTTATAGCTGAATTGACAATTTGCAACATTGTTGGTTTCTGCACTTCATTTATAAAGGGAACATTACTAGCCAAATTTTCATACGCTTCTTTCATCCTTCTTATCCTTCTTTGCTCTCTCACATTTTTTGGTTTTTCAGATTTGTGGAATTCTTGGTAATGAGTCTTCAACTCTGCATTACTTCTATAAGAAGCATTACAAAAGATACACGTTCTGTTCATTTTGTAACTTCAGGCTTAAACGCGCTGTAGTGATAGGTGAGCTGATTTGATCGGGGGATATATAGAGCTTCCCCCACCACCCCCCACCACCAATTCCAGATGACATAGAAGCATTAAGGAAGTATAGTTGCAGTTTTCTTTGTCTTGTTACAGGAGACAAGGACGTTTGTCAAAGTTTTAAATCTTCGGTGGGGACATCTAGGTCACGAAGCGTTGAAGAAGTTTTAAAAAATAAGATTGAGACACATCGATTTCATGGGACGATTGAGTGGGGGAGTAGATTGGTTGGGGGAACAGATATAGTGAGGTGTATATAGTTTGAAGTATAGTTTGATATTCACAATGTGCGGATATTTTACAAGTCCAGAAAGTGTGACAAGGTACAATTGGGGTGGATCGAGCAAGATACATAGTTTAAAGTATAGTTTAATATTTAGAATGTGTGAATATGTTACAAGTCCTGAATGTGGGTCAAGGTCATCTTAGAATATTACCAAAACGGGGAATAGAGCAGTAAGTGATTCTCACTTCGACCACAGACTGATCTATTCCCCGCTCTGTATTTTAACATAGAAAGTCAATTTGGAGTTTCCACAACTTTGGAGCAACTCGTTTTAATTATTTTCATCTGTTTTCTGGAGTAATAATTATTTCCACCAGCAACTGTGAGTGTTCATCTGTAACACAGTCTGGAACAAAAGGACGAAGGATGCTAAGCATGGTTCTATTTCTTCTTGTTTCAATTCCATTATGTTTCTTAATCTCAACAAATTTCAATTCCACGTTTCGATTAGGAAGTCGAAATGCATGTAGTTCTCTTCTAAACTTTATATAATCTTCTCGCGTTGATAGCACACGTGTTATAATAATTGTTGCAGCCATCTCCATTGCAGGAAGAAGCGTACTACAGAGTGATGGTCTAGCAGACTCGTTCGGGTATATATCGAGCTTCCCCCACCACTTTGCTTGAAGACATAGAACAAATAATAACGTATGTATAGACATTATCTACAATGAGTGGAGAATTGTACAAGTCCTGAATGTGGGTCAAGGTCATTCTAAAGTTTTTTTTTTATTTTGTTTTTTTATTTTATTTTTTTTTTTTTTTTTTTTTTTTTTTTTTTTTTTTTTTTTTTTTTTAAGAATGAGAGGTTAAAGAATTTAGAGTATATTTTACTTTTTTAACTTTTTTCCAAACAGCGGTTCCACAACTTTCTCGTATTAAATAGTGCATTTTAGTTGGGTGTTCAGGGTTGATCATACCCTTAGGTAGTCTTAAAATGTACTTTCTGTCTTCACATCTCAAGACAACCGTAGTATAATCAACCACCTTGACAAAAAAGTATTTTTTAAATTTTCTAAGTCTGTTAATTCGTGTCTTATAAAGGTTTTCCACTGTTTGGATAGAAAAGCGAGTAATAGTGTTAGATCTGTCTTTCAGTTTAAGGTGAAGACTGCAAAGTACCTCATTGTGAAGACAAGCTCTACCACATTGCTCACCTTTCTTTTGGCCTTTCTTAAAGAAGTAGGAACAGGTTTTATGAGGAAGGAAGGACTTTTTTCGGTGGGAAATGAGTTTTTGACAGTTAGTGGATAAGGGCTGGTTTCTTAGCAGGGTGGAGGAAGGGGTATTGCTAACAAATAATGAAGGCGATGATGATGATGATGATGATGATGATGATGATGATGATGATGAAGATGATGATGAAGAAATGGTGATAGGTGAGGCCGGAGGCGTAGTAACAGCAGCTGGTTCGTCTTCTTTTGAAGGAGTAGAAGGCGGTGAAGGAGTAGAAGGTGGTGAAAAGATTGATTTCACCCGTTTTTGAGCAGCAGTAGATGGTGGACAGTCCAACTTCTTTTCATTAAAAGAAGATGAAGAAGAAGATGATAGTGGTGATAGTGGTGGTGGACATAGAGTCATAGTCAAAGCTTGCAGTAAGAGAGAAGTTGTAGCAGAAGAATTTCTTGCTGGTTTGTACATTGTGCCGAAGTGTATAAGAGTCGAGCAGAATGTGAGCCGAGAAACGCTTGCTTCGCTTTTATAAGGATGATTCTATGGGGTAGGGGTAAGGCTGGAGTGGGGGGAGCTGTATGTAGTTTAATATCTAGAATGAGCATGTATTTGGCAAGTCCTGAGTGTAGGTCAAGGTCACTTTACAAAATTATAAGAGCGGGGAACAGATCGGCAAATGATCTTTTCCCCATGTGTTTTTAAATATCTACAATCAGTGAATTTTACAAGTCCTGAATGTAGGTCAAGGTCACTCAAAATTATTACCAAAACGGAGAACAGAGCGGTAGGTGATTGCGGATGAACAACCACAAACCGATCTGTTCCCCCCTCTGTCTTCAAAGGACATTTAATTTTGAAAATATAGTGTAATTAATAAGCCAGCTCCAATTATTAGGTTATATTCCATATAATGGAACCTTCTATTAATTATTAGTAAAATAAATAAACTGTGCAACCACTTAGCAATTGTTTCTATCAGGTAAAGTCAGGAGTTGAGATATGAAAGGTAATCGATGGTTGTCAATCGCTTTGCATAGACAGAGAGACAACGGGTACAGTTTGCATGGCTTTGACCCAACAGGTTAGGACGGTAGATTTGGGGAGGTAAAAAGAAAAAATGACAGAAGCAATTACAAGTGTTGTTTTCTATTGTAAGAAATTCTATAATTTTGAAATGGAAATATCATTAATAAGCCAGCTCCAATTATTCGGGTATAAACCGGATAATCAAGCCTTCAAGAAGCGACAGCTGTATCCCATCGGCCTTTGGACCGCAAGCGATGCAGACTGCGCGACAAAGCTCAAATTATTGTCTATAACCCAGATAATGGAACCTTCTATTAATTATTTTGTAAAACAAACACTTTTTAACCAACACCTGCAACTTTTTCTATCACTTTTATAGATTTAGGGACGGTAGAAACAATCACGAGAGTAATGCTCATTATACTTTACCAATTTGAGGGACATTTGAGAGAACTGTAAGAAATACACATGTGATTAGTAATAACGTTTTTCAAACCATTCAGTGGGTGTTTTCTATCTTATTTTGTAATTAGGACTACAGATATTTAAGGTTTTCCTTAGGGTGGTGGATAGGATGGGTAAGGATCGATAGACAAACAATCACATAAATGGTTTGATTAAAAGCTGTAAGAAATTACACATTTCATTAGTAAATAAATCAATTCACCATCACCAAACAACAAAGACTACAGTAAATACTACAAGCAATAATATTGTAAAGTGTTAAGACTACCATGCTGCTGTACATGCTACAACTAAATATATATTACAAGAGAGAGAGAGAATCTTTAGTAAAGAATGGTACCGGTTCATTACTAAAGATTCTGCTAACGGCTGTCCAACCGATCAGCTAGCTAGGCTGCTCGATAGAGACTGCGAACCATGGATGTGGTGAGCGTGCTTATATAGGCGGTGGTGGGGAGGATTGTGGGTGGGGCCTTGAGGGAATTGAACAGATGGTTATTATTTGCAAGCAAGAAGTTTCTATACACATATGACTGAAATTTTCTAAGTGTTGTTAGTGGGTCAAGGTCACGTTGTATTGTTTGTAAAATAACAGGGAATGTTAGTTCCCTGCTATTTTACGTTTATTTTCGCTAGGAGCTGCAGAGTTACACAAGTTTTATTGTGATACTTTTTACTTTAAATTCATTGCTCGATCTTGCAATGAATTTGTACATTTCTAATTTTGAAGGAGTCCTCCATTGAATATGGATACGGCGAACGCTATCCATTTTCAATGGGACCAGTTCTATATCTATTTTCAATTTAAAACCACGATATTCATAAGACAGAATGGCTAAAAAAGCTTCTGACAAAGCAAGCTCTGAAGGAGCATACCATGTGTTTACAGCTGCGGCTTCCATTGCGAAGTGATAAGGTTTCAGCTAGCGCGTTCTTTTATAGCCTATCCTCACCACTTCAAGATCGTTAGGTGTTATATAAAAGTTTAAACGAACGCATAGGTAGAATATTATTCTCACTCTAAGTCCGGTAAGTGGGTCATTGTTGTGTGCTGTTAGAGAGATTCTCTAAGTCCTGTATGTAGGTCACGGGTACCAAACTGATAGAAGAAACTAACTCGTGCTAGTGGGTCAAGGTCACTCTAATAACATAGAAAAAGGGATCGTCTAAGAGTACAACAACTAACTCTACATAAGCAGTGGGGAATATTCTAAGTCCTACAAGTAGGTCAAGGTCACCACAACAATAAAAAGAAACTATAAGCCTTTTGCAACTAGCATGCACAAATAACTAACTCTACATAAGCGATGCGAAATGCTCTAAGTCCTGTAAGTAGGTCACAGCCACCAATACAAACAAATAAAGAGAATTAGTAAAAGCATAGTAGAAGGTACAATAAAAAAGCACTAAATATGCATGCACTAACGCAATAGGAAAGAAGGAAGGAAGAGTTAGAGGTATTCCATTAATTAGATGTTGGGCCCGAACACCTAATTAATAAAATATCCTACAAGAAGCGGCAGCTGTATCCCATCGGCCTTTGGACCGAAGCGATACTGGCTGCGAGAAGGCAGTGTTCACAGCTCCTATATATACCCAAAATCCGTGGAGGGGGCAGCTGGATAATTTCCCTCAAACTTCCCAAATTCCCTCCAACTTCCCTCCGCATTACCCCCTTCCGGTCTACTTCTGGTCCGCACTTCCGGTTCACACTTCCGGTCCACACTTCCGGTCTACACTTCCGGTCCACACTTCCGGTCCGCACTTCCGGTCCACACTTCCGGTCCGCACTTCCGGTCCACACTTCCGGTCCACACTTCCGGTCCACACTTCCGGTCCGCACTTCCGGTCCACACTTCCGGTCCACACTTCCGGTCCACTTCCGGTTTACTTCCGGGGCACTTCCGTTTCCACTTCCCGTGCCCTTCCGACTAACATCCTACCAAGTCAGAACTGACATTCGGACAGTCCGACCTCGAAACAAGTTTTTACCGCGCTGACCTCCAGACAGTCTGGCCTCATTACAACAGGTGTTGTATGCATGACAGGATATTAATTAGACATTTTTACATCCTGCAGCTGCCACGGTGGTGGTGGGGTGTTTTGTCGAGTCCGCCGATGGCTCACTTCGTCTGTACTAATGGAGAACCACAGGTCCGCTAGTGATGCAGCTGCATTGGTCAAGTCATTGGAGAGGGTAAAGAGGAGTTTACAAGAAAGACGACAGAAGACAACGGTGGTTAAGAAGTTTAAGTTATCTAATTCAATAAGACATAATCCGGCTTTTAAAACATCACAAGATCGGTCTAATGTTTTCCAAATTATTTTAAACGAAATGCTGCTGAAGAAGGAGTTGGAATTAGTATCTCCAATAGAGGTGGACAAAATTAAATTTAAGAGAATTAAGAAGAACAAAAAATATCACCTTGTGGCATATGAAGAAGGTCACAAGGTGCTGTTATTCAACGAAGAAAAACAAGCACACATGTTGGTTAGATTACCGGCATGTGTGCCAAAACCGCCTGCTACAATTGTACAAAAAAAGGTATATTTAGTTAGAACAGAACAGGGAATTACATATGAATAAATGATAAAATAAATGAGAAATAAAAATAAAATAAATAAATAAAAAAAAAAAGAAAAAAAAAAGAAAAAAAAAACAAAAACAAAAAAACAACAACATCATTACTTATAGAGTTAGTTCGTGTGGCGGTAGACACGTCGTACTTTCAATGTCTACTGTGCATGAACTTCTCCATAAGGATAATCTAGTTCGATATCGTCCTTGACGGAATTTTCTAAGTCCAGTATGTAGGTTAGACTGTATTATTCACTTCTTGCAAACTACATTTTACTAAGCAACGGGAAATTTTCTAAGTCCTTGATTTACACTTTGAATGCAGGTTCTAAGAAGACAAGAAACACGTTTACTACAAATATACATACGCAACTAACTTCGAATATGAAACAGGGAATTTTCTAAGTCCAGTACGCAGGTTAGAATGTATTATTCACATCATGCAAAATAAGTTTTACGATCAACTCTGTGTTTTAGCATGGTCTTACCAGTGCGTCGCCTATGCGCACAGTGACACGAAATTCTTGGTTCTCATACGGGCTTGTAATAACTCAGCGGTGGGGGTATTGGGGTGGGGCTTAGAGAGTGGTGGGGAGGGGATCCAGGTACCTAATATGCATGCTAGCGCTAACTCAGTTTACGTGTACCTCTCGACCGGTACACATGGATTCTCCTCTGCAAGATAGTACAGTTTCTACGTCGACAACTAGTGTTCGCAAAGTTGAAACTGTATTAACTTGTGCTGTTCCGAATTCGAATCCATTTCAAGTACAAGAGGTGAGCAGCAATACGTCTTGTGATCTTGAAGCAATTTTGGACTCATTGGTAGGTTTTGACTAGGTTTTGAGATAGCTGTTTGTCATGTCTCTTAGAGTTAAGGAAATTATTTATAACACAATTCATTTGTCGACCTCGCAAGATCTACATGTTTTTAATAAAGAGTTACAGGATCTGTTATCGACTGGATACACTATAACTTTGGAGGTGTTTGCAACAACTACAGACGCCACAACTACCGTGGACTTGGAATACACACCGACAAGGAGAAGTGACAAGTAAAGGAGAACCAGTTTTGTGTTTGTAAATACCTGTGTAATATGTTACAAAAGAAAACTAGTATTATCTCACTATTTGTAAGACTTTGTAAAACAATCATAATAAAACAATATTAACAGGAATCTTGCACGAGTTTCCTTCGATGGTACTCATTCGGTTCTTTCTGTTCGATTATTACCAATCGAATCAAAAATGACCGAATGAATACTAAAATCGAATGGAACTCGTGCAAGATCTTTTTTAAAACTTCTTTTGAATGACCTTGACCTACATAACCCCATGACGTCACTGTCCCCGTCATCAGCTGACGTCACAAGCTGACGTCACTCAGCTCCTCTTTTCCCTTTAACTTTGACAGCTCACCGGAAGTCGTAAATCACTTTTATCGATTGGGGCAGCGGCCCCATTTGGACACTACTGTAGTAAATATTCATATCGGACTGAATTGGAAATATCTTTAATATAGATGAGAAACAAAATAGGGCCTAACATAGACCCTTGTGGGATACCCATTTTAATATTTTCTACTCTAGAATAAAAAATGTTTGATTATATACTTTCGTATTGAACCACTAATAATAACAAGCTTGCTTTAACGATACGGGACTGAGGTAGTCCTAAGCATGGTAACCACGTAGTTAGAACATTAACTGGCCGAGAGATAATAAGCCGTAATCTTGTAGGGGCCGCGCTAAATACTCGGGTAATTGCGTGTAAATAGCGGCCGGAGAGCAGAACATGCAGCCTGAACTTGGTTCTAATTGGGCACAGATAACCCGCCTATTGGATTACCTTCCATTGTCTGTAGGTGGCTCTCTGTAGCACGACGAAACTGGACAGATCATGGAGAAAATAAACTGGAGAATTAAGTTGTCATATATTTTGATTGTGTATTTATAATCTTAAAATATATAAAATTCAAAAATGATGTGCTGTCTCATCACAAAATCTCCAAAATCACGAAACACATTTTTATGACATTCGGAGGGAAGTTAGTTTTTTGTATCCAAGAGGCACACTTAAAATTCAATTTTTAAGGGGTATAAACAGCCTCTTAAGTTTCCTTTGTTTCCATAAGAGTAATATTATTTAATACTATCTGTACCCGCCCGCTTCGCCGGTCATAATATTGAGTTTGATTTAGAACCTAATAGCTGAAAGAATTCGAACATTTTTGCTTCTTCTACCAATATTAGTTTTTTTAGGAGGCATGTCGTAAAAAGTAAACTGCAAAACAAATAATTATTTATTTTTATTTTCACGTTTTACCACATGTTTTAATTACCGAGGAAAAAAGGTTAACACCAAATACAGATCACCTGATCAAGTAAAAGTAGTGTGTGCTACACTCTCAAGGTGAAATGTAGAACTACAATAAATCAAAACATATACAGTACTGTTGTTGTGAGAACTTCAATCTGCTTATATGGCATGTGAAACTACATTAAACCACACAGTCATATGTTTTTTGTAAACAATTCAGATTCTCCATTTGAATAACATGGGATCTTTAGGAGCCCGTGGGGTGGGACCCTGTGGACGGATCTGCATCAAACTTCACAGAAACCATCTCGGGAGTATACAGGACAACATCCTAAAGTTTCATGGCGATCGGTTGGATGGTTTGGCAGCGCATAGACTTCAAATATACAAACATCCTCTTTTATAAATATAGATAATAATAATTTATTAAAAACAGCTGATACAAAGAAAACATAAACAAGACACAAAAGCTTGGCTATTATGGTTTACTTATGTTCTATAAGTTTACTTCTTAACTGAAATAAAATATGTGGCTACTTTAATTCTTACATAATTTAACGTAATAGATTCGGGTAAAAAGTCTGATTCAAAGGTTAGTTTTGCAAAGTGAGTTGGCACAAGTTCTGTATTGATCCGTTTTTTAGTACGTTGTGAATGAATTATAGGACATTGGGAGACTGTTTCCTCTAGTATATCTAGTTCCTTTACATCTGGTTCCATATAAACAACCCCTATTGAATTGTTTCTTACTGTAGGGACAAAGACATTGTATTGCGAGAGATACTGTGAATCTATAAGATTATTTGCCAAACCATGGTTCCATGGTCAATATTTGTAGACTTCGCCTGGGACATGCAAATGCAAACAGCACACGATCAAATTATATTTTACACCATTATGCCTCAATCGCACCATAGGTACAACAGAAACTATAGACCATGTAATATTATAGTGTCCTAAATACAAATTTTACAGAAACATTCACTTTAAAAAAAATCAAGAAGTGTTGTAATCAAAATGGCTATGACAAAGTGTTCCAATTAATGAAATTCAATGATTCGACCATCCTCAAAGAACTGAATAAATTAATTTTCAATGCAAAAATTAAGTTGTGAAAACATTAACATCAATTTACTAATAAAATCAAAATATTGTAAGAAGAAGTTAAAAATATGTCTAGTGCTAATGAATTAACAAATAAAATTACTAAAAGATATTTTTTTCGTGAATTCCTTTCGTCTGAGGATGGTAAACGTGATTTACCGAAATCGATATAAGCTTGATTTATTAGTGTAAACGAACCAACGGTCACTACTACTGATGACGTAATGGGTGGCGCTTACTACTGCCTAGACAGCACGCAGTCTACCATCCACCACAGGGAAAAATATACAGAGGTCGCTTTCTTATGTTCTAAGTGAACGCATCAGTGGCAATTTTAAGTATATTACAACCTATCTACATTTATATATCTGTATGTTTATCCTTGAGGATTTTGGTGTGATAAAGGAGAAAGTGACAAGGAACTAGTCCCGCCATGCCAATGGCAAACTGGAGAAATAACTACTCGACAGGCATTTAGCGTACTATTGGATGTGACGTCTGTTTATTTCTTCTCTGTGCATCTGCATAGTATTGATGAAAACTAATAAATATGATGACACAGTAAGGGAAGAGTATTTCTCTTTCCCCTTCCCCACTCTCTCTCTCTCTCTCTCTCTCTCTCTCTCTCTCTCTCTCTCTCTCTCTCTCTCTCTCTCTCTCTCTCTCTCTCTCTCTCTCTCTCTCTCTCTCTCTCTCTCTCTCTCTCTCTCTCTCTCTCTCTCTCTCTCTCTCTTTCACTTCCACCACTCATTGTATCTCTTTCGCACCACTGCTTTCAGTATGTCACAATCTAAGTGTTTTATATATAATAATGATTTTTTTTGCAGGGAGGATGTCATTGGACGTCAAGTCCCAAGCTCCCAAGAGTGTGACGGCCAATGGCACATCAGCTCCAGGATCACAGGAGTGCGCAGGATGTGGCAAACACATTACAGAAAGGTGAGTGATCTACAACATGTTTCTAGTTATAGAGGATTTTTTTACAGTTAGATTAGAAAAACGTAATTCTTATTTTGATCCAAAAATCTAGAAATAAAACATTACGGTTAATTGTTTGATTGTAAATTTACATAATTACAATTTTATATTCATATTATCTGAAATAATAATAATTTATTTAATGTTTATGACAGCTTGAATATAATTTTAGGTAGTATGCTTAGTTGCTAGCAAACAAATAAAACAAATTGTTGGTTCTTTTATATTTCAAAATGTTTATATATTGTAATATTCAATTACTAACCTACTGTGCAATAATTTTGTCAATTCAAACAACTCATTTAATTTTTTTTTTTTTTTTACTTCAACTTACTGCAGTATCGATTAGAACAATGGTACAGTAATAATTTTCAATGGATTCATGAATCTACGAGTTCATTGACTGAACCCGATTTTAAGACACCGATTTATTTACATAATTATTAGAAGAGATTTTATTACGAAATAAAGAATTCACGATATGAATGTTTTCTTTTTCTTCACAATAAATTCTTTTATTTGAATTTAATTAATGAACTTGATGTGATAAGTTTATTTACCTTTGGTAAGTTTAAGTTAGATCTTAATTTTAAACTCAGTAAACCATTTTTACTAATTTTGAGGTTATTACGGAAAAGGCCCCGATAACCTTATCAAACAATAATTACGGAGCATCATTTACGTAAGTGTAGAACTAATTAATTGAGAGTTAATTTAACTGTTTTCCTTGCGTTATTTTACTATAATCGTTTGTTTGATCAGTGCTTCGTTTCTGCACCTTCTTTAAAGTTACAAAAAAAAAACAACAAAAACTTTCGCCTAGCTGTATACAGCCCTTATCACAGCTGTAGAGTGCGCAGTGATCGGTGGCGGGCCGACCCAGTCACGCGCTCCTGTTTACCACATTATTTACCGTTTTATCGCCGGCTTTCAGATAAAACTCGTACACAGTGTCCAACAACACTGCCATCATGACACCACTGGTCACGTTAAACAATGCCTCACACTGTAACAACACTAGTGATGAGTGGTACGTATCCATGTCATATACTTTTGTATATAAGTATATTTAGGCATTTTACTAACTCAAAATATTTATTAAATAAAAAAAATAATTGTTTTTTAGTAATTACTAATCCTGTTTAAGTAATAGCATAAGCTTTTATTACTATTAATTGTTAAAAAACCGATCGTAGAGATATGGGCGAATGTAGCGTGTGAATAAGTGTGATGATAAACGAGTAGTCATTGTTACTAGCTAAGGTCAAATGTTCTTTAGTAAAAGGCATTAGTTAATAGCCAGGGCAACTAGGAACTTACAACTTTACGTGGAATCCAAACCACGTAGTATTAGTCTGATTTTCAGCTAACTAACAAGTCTGACTCACATGTCTTCCCTATACAACATTTGACCATTGCCTACCGCCCAACATAGTAACCCCAGTGTCTACGTTGATGGAAAACATTGAGCGGACGTAATGTCGGTATTGGGAGAACCGAGTATATAACCTATTGCCTACAATCTCTACGATAATTTGTCCCCAAGTAACAGAACTGTACCACTAGTGTCGACAAGGTAAAGGTCCAACTTGTCAGCACACAAAAGTTATCTAACTTTTCAAGTCTAATCTCCATAATTTTACAGAGAGGAAATGGTTGACGTGCTTTGACTAATGGATAAGACTTTGCTCTATCTGGTAGCAAACTTAAGTTTTTTGTGATTCCAGCGGCCTTTGTTTAATCAGGTCAGTATGATTGAAGAACTCTTTAATTACTTATCGAAGCATTTCAACGGTACGGATCCCCAACTTATTTACGGCAGGGATTGAAATGGGTTATATGACCCAATTTGTTTATCAGATGTCATAGAACTTCATCATAGTTCACAGTATGTCATCAGTCGCACACAAAACTACACGACTCATCTTGATTGTTCCTGCAAATCAAGATTAACTTATTAACTTAGTCTGCCAAATAATTTCCGATCGAAACAGGAGAAATAGACTAATCTCAATTTCTTGAACTTGACTCTGCTACTATGGTCTTGACGTTGACAACTGACGTCGTATGATATATAGCGTCTGCACGATCTGTTTGTGTGACAGGTTTCTGCTTAAGGGCCCGGACTAATACTGGCTAGAGGACTGCCTCAAGTTTGACTGCTGTGACTGTCGTCTGAGATATAGCGTGTACACGATCTGTTTGTGTGACAGGTTTCTGCTGAATGGCCTGGACCTGTACTGGTACGAGGATGCCTCAAGTGTGGTTGCTGTGACTTTCATCTGAGATATAGCGAGTACACGATCTGTTTGTGTGCCAGGTTTCTGCTGAATGCCATGGACCTGTACTGGCAGTACTGGCACGAGGATACCACAAGTGTGGTTGCTGTGACTTTCATCTGAGATATAGCGAGTACACGATCTGTTTGTGTGCCAGGTTTCTGCTGAAGGCTCTGGACCTGTACTGGCACGAGGACTGCCTCAAGTGTGGATGCTGTGACTGTCGTCTAGGGGAGGTAGGATCCACCCTCTACACCAAGGCCAACCTCATCCTCTGCAAAAGGGACTACTTAAGGTAACATTCCATATACTGCAACCATTAAGGTGTTTTACCACAAGTAAATGAATTTCTTTAATTTTTTACTGCCATGTTTTAATAACTGTGCACATATATCCACACACGTGATTGCCGTCTCGTCAGCAGAGGCCGTTCAACGAAAATTCGTCTGTTCGACGTCGCCGACGAGAACGATGTCTATCAAGACCACACTGCGAATGATGATACTGGTAGTGAACATCATATTACGAAACTAAAGTTAGCAGGGGAAAGCCGAGACTTTTCATCGAGTGCGGACACGTCCTGTGTACCAAACCCTTGCGCATAAGTTCTGTTTACAGGCGCGCGTATCGACGCCGGATGCGAACTGCGAATGACGCGTAGGTCGAATATCGCTTACTGCGCTCCGTTGCGTGACAACATGATGACCGCCGTAAAGGAAGACACGTATCTGACGAACAATCGAGGAACGTATCCGAACGCTTGTTTTCGTTTCACTTCAAATGAACATCACGTGAACGGCTACGTGATCGAATACTTTTTGCGGCAACGGAGAAGCCAGGAATTGCCGTCACCCGTAGTGTCCGTGCCCTTCAATGATCACGGGTCTTGGTCTGACAAGAGTGCTGAGACAGAATATGCTGCAGTTAACGCAGCCAGAACGTAGTTTTCACGCAAAGGTGACACCGATCGCGATCCGTCCGGAAGGAGCATAGTACCTAACAATGGTGTCATCGGTGAGACAGAAGCGTACGTAAAATCCACTGTTACGTGTACGAATCCGGAATACAACGTCAAACCATGATCGACTGACTGAAAGCGATTCTGTTTTTCGATAAGACTAACAACACCGTATACCCGCATTGGAATCAAATGGGCAAGAACGTGTGTGGTGAAGTCAACGCTACCCGACGGTACGTGCTTGAGAAACGTTCCTTACCCAATGAAACATTAAAGTAACTTTTCACTCCCGACTTGGGCCTGGGTCAAGGTGAAGTCCACCAAACGACTGAACGCACTTTCCCGCTTCTCCTTGCGTTCCCTGTCTTTTCCCATACTACTACCACGAGGTGGTGGTGATAGCGGGAGAAATTCAATATAAATTAGTGTATTCTTCATGTTGATATAAAGAATGAGCTTCTTGTACATATGATGAGCATCAATAAGAAGCTCTAGAGGAGGGGCTTATGGGAAAAAAATACTCTTATTCCCATTTGTCGTTGTTTAAGTTTGCCGTTTTCCTCCGCAGCAAACGCCAAAAACACGGGCTTCTATTTAGATGATTCGGTTCGTAATTATAATCGTATCGTAGCAAATGAATTGTGATTTGAAAAGTTATATTGGACCTTAAGTTGGTTTTATAAATAATTAAGTATTTTAATGCTTTTTCAAGGTTAAATATGTGAAAATTTTAACATAATTCTTGATCATTTTACGCAAAAAAAAACTCATAAAATAAACTAATGGTTCACTAGAAAGGACCTTTAATAATGCAAAAGTGTTCACTATAACTCATTATAATAATAAACACGAACCGTAGTGTTTATTGAGAAAAGCATATTTTGGCTCAGGGACGGTAAAACTGCATGGCTACAAGTGGGCTGAGGACTTTCCAGTTTGGAAAACGGCCAGTTGCAAGTTGTAAAACAAGAACAATGCAAGCGGTATCAACAAACAAAAATTAAAATATGGCTTTTTTCACATTCTTTTGGGCTTAAAACGCTCTGATATATGTTAAATTTACACTATTCTAAGCAATTTAATGCCAAACATAATATTGTACTTGTATAGATTTATATTTTATCTGCAATTTTGTGTTATGAATGGGAACATTCACAGTAAAAGCCACCAAACCCTTAAAATTATTATTTTTTACACACTAATTTAATTTTTGAAAAGCTAAGTATATAGGGTAGGTTAGGTTAAGTAATGATAAATGTAGGGTAGTACACGCTTACACTGCCGAGAGGTGGGTTAAGTTCGAAGACCCGAAATATCTTAAAGTAAACTTGAGTAATCAATCATACCATACATTTGTGATTACCTAATACATTATATAAGTACAGCAGACGTACTTGCAAAAGTTTCTATGGATTTTTTTAAGTGGTGATTCTTTTAAAAAGATACTCTCTAATAAGAGTCATAAAATATCTAAATAATTTCTTAATTAGCGCTTCTTTGTGAACAAATTTAGTATCAGGACAAAATTGGTTGTACGATTTAAATGTACAATGTTGTACTTATATAGTATCAAGTTTTTTTGTGTGACTTTTAAAGGTTTATCATCAAATATACGTTAAATAAAAGTATTTCACTCTTAAATATAATTTCTGGAATACTTTCTTTAAACCAAGTTACTCATAGAATACAAATAACACATTGTTCTATTTAAGTTTCAATTTAAATTATAATCACAAAGGTACTGATATTTCTATTCCTAAGTAAATCATCATACGCACATCCACCCTTGAATTGTGCGACTTTGTAAAGTGAACAAACCACCCTCCAGTTTGTTTAAAGCCTTACTACCACACACTGTCGTTAAGACGGGAGTGTGTTTTCCTTAAGGCTTCCATCCTCTGTTTGACCAGCCTCGCCGCCATCTTTATATCAATACCGTAACTTGGCTACAGCAAACATTGTGACTCTGGCTACCGCCACTTAATAATTACTCCAGCCAATTCCGCAAAGTACCAGCCGCCAATTACGAATATCGGACGGGAATTAAAACCAAGTTAGTGTTTGCGTTTGGCGTGCTCGCTCTACCAATACAATCAGCTGATGGCACGCTATCGCTGCTCTGTGGCCGGCTGCTCAACTAGCAGTAGAATGTATTAGTTTAGTACTTTACTCAGCTGGTACGACTTTTATAAGTATAAATCAAGGTCATTAGAACAAATGAACGAGTTTTTTAATGACCTTTTTTAAGTGTAGACATAACCTATGAAAGAAAGAAAACCCGAAAAAGAATATTACACAGGGTGACAATTAAGTCTTAGGACGACTTTATACCTTTTAACGACAAGAGATATCACAACAAATTTGGCATACCATTACTGGTAATAGTAAGCTATTTTTCAGTGTACATGGTGATCATACTGGTGATCATATCATCTTTGGGGGACGGGCCGTGAGAAGTGAGAATAAATCTTTAAAAGCAGCCTATGTTGATTTGTACATCATTTTAAAGGTCTAGTTAAACTAAAAACAATGCCGCAAACCGGATATAAAGAGGTTGATCCAGTCGAAAGTAGTTACCATTCAAAATTTTAAAAATTTTAATACGTTTTTCTTACAAATAACACAAATTTACAAGTTTAGGGATTACTCATTGGGGAATACTTGAATGGTAATTTAAATGCCAACAAGTATCAAAATATGCTCCAAAATGAGATAGTTCGTGCTCTACAAGCTAGTCTTGGCGCTGACTTGTAAATATGGTTTTTTCCAATAAGACGCCACACTATGGTTTTCAAGTGAGTCAATACTTAGTTAGATACAGTATTCCGTCACCGGTGGATTGAAAGACGTGAAGCGATTGAGTGGCCAGTTCGTTCCCCTGACCTAAACTCCGCTGGACTACTTTTTACGGGGCTAACTCAAAGACAACATTTATGAAACTCAGCCTACAGATCTGATTGATCTTAGACACAGGATAGCTCACGAAGCTCAAGCTACTCCACGAGAATACATACTCTTTTTAGCTGTAGCCAGCTTTTATAACCCGGTTAGTACATTGCTAGATGGTCAACGGGGAAGATTTTTAACACCTACTTTTAAAGGAGTTCAGTAAGTATTCCCTTCAACTTGTAACTTTCTGTTATTCGTAAGAACAATGTTTAAACATTTTTAAAATGTTGAACAGCATTTACTTCCGATTGGATCAACCATTTTAAGTCCGGTTTGCAGCATTGTTTTCAGTTTAACTAGACCTTTAAAATGATATACAAATCAACATAGGCTGCTATTAAAGATTTTCTTCTTACTCTTCACGAGCCATCCTCCAAAGGTCACATCTGATCTCCATGACCACAAAAAAAGTAGCTTACTATTAACAATAACGGTATGCCAAATTTAGTTGTTATATCTCTTGTCGTTAAAAGTTATAAATACTAATTTTCACCCTGTATATTATTAACATATTCATCACACGTTTATTTTTTTAATCTGCATCTAGGTTAAATTTGGATAGGTTAGATCATGTTTGGTCATGTTAAGTTAGGTTAGGTTGTTTACATCAGGTAAAATTACAGGTTATGTATTGTACGGTTTGTTTGTTTGTTATCTATAAACCATAATTAATACTTAAATATAATATGTATAAAGAGGAATACATACACATTCTTACGAGTAAATATGAAGAGTAAAAATCTATTGAAGTATCAAGAGAATGGAAATGATTAGGTTATTAAAAACATTTTTAAATTGTATGAGCCTTAAATTATCCAAAAACTAAAGAATTTACTGAATTGTGGTGATAAAATAAGGCCTACAGGCAGAATTTATCATAAAATATTAACTGAAAACCTTCCAGGTGAAAAATGTTCATTGGAAATTTAACCATAGTAAAAAGAACCGAATAGATAGAACTAATTAAAGGAAGACAGCTCATACCAAAAGAATGAATGAAGTCTGAGCAAAAATTAACGGCCGATCAATAAATACTGAGTTACTTTATGTGACCACAATAATTATAAATTACTAATACCCACATCTATTTATAATACTGTCTTAATATTTTCTATATGATTTTGTGATTTTTATGCTACAAATTAAATGATATACCTAATTTATTTTAATTAATTATTTTAAGTGCTTGTGTTCATTAAGTGTAAATATTGAGTCTATTTTTTTACTTTTTATTAAATTATTTGAAAGATTGATTTCCTTATGCCAACTATACTATAACCTTCTTATAATGTTGTGCTCGCCAAAGGAAAAAAATACTCATTGGAAATCGTATTTGCTATTTTGAATATTCAAACAACTTATAATTTACCGAGCTGTTTGGTTGTAACAGGCTGTTTGGAAGCACAGGTTACTGCGCCGCCTGTTCCAAGGTGATTCCAGCCTTCGAGATGGTGATGCGAGCCCGTAACAATGTATATCATCTAGAGTGTTTCGCCTGTCAACAATGCAACCACAGGTAATAAGATTTCAAATTGATTTTGTTTACTGATAAACTTTCTTTAATGTACAGAGTGTTTCTTTTAAAACACAACCCTTTACATTTAAAACGTACATACAAGTACATAAATTGAAGGTTTAAGATAATTACAAGTCCATAGGTTGGTAGCCCTGCTTCATCTTCTTCCTTGGCTATTAGCTGATTTACTTTGTGGAATTTTTGTTCACTTTATTTTGATTTCGTACAATGTCATTAAGTTGAGGTTAGAAACATTGTTTTGAGCAAATTTTGAAAAAGGTGTGCAGAAATTTTCTAAGTAGGGCAGAACGTTTTATAAATGCTAATGATGGTTTATTTGAACACCAAACCTCAACAAAAATGTCATTTAAATAATAGTAATAAATGTTAAAAGTAAAAAAATATGGTATAGATATATGTTTTGTTGGTCATTTTTATTTCAAATCATGGGTTGCCTTTTTAAAGAAACAGCCTGTACAATGTTCTTCTATCAATAAACTTATTAAAAGATACACCCTGTATAGCAGAAAAGAGTTATATATAAGTTCATATGTTTCTATTCATTATTTTTTAGCGTTTGGTGGCCATTGCGGAAGCTTCAGTAGTTGGGCATGAATTTATGTTGAAAATATAAATATAGAGTAAAAATATATATTATTTTTTCAAACAATTCCTATTTATATAAAAAATATTTTATTTTAACCATAGACTGAGAAAATCTTTGAACTGAATCACATTTTATTTTATTTACAATTTCGATGTATCTTGTATTTAATTTACTAATCTAATAATAAAAATGTTTTGACATCAGTTCACACCTCAGCTGGACTGTTAACCAGTTCACTATTGAACCTTGCTCTCCACAGTCTAACCCTTAAAAACAAGCCAACAAAAAATTATGTATGTGAAATAAAATAAGCATCGCTGTTACGAGTAGCAAAATATGTCATCCCAGTTGAACAATTAACAAAAATATCTTACCTACAGTGATAAAATGAAAGTGTAATATACAGGGTGTAACAAAAATACTTGGACAAACTTCAGGAGGTTGTTTCTGGGGTCAAAACAAACCAAAAAGTTCTTATAAACACATATTCTAATATGCACCGTTTTCTGTATGTCTGTCCGTCTGGTTTTTTACGTCATAATTTTTTCTCAGCAACCATAAAAGGTAGAGTGTTGAAATTCGACACATATGCTATACTAGCAATCTTCATTTGAGAAAAATAATTTGTCGGAAAATTTCAAAATTTTTAGGTTAAATTCCATAAAAACTACACCCCGTATTAAAAAACACACAAAATTAATAAAAATAGGAAATTTAATTATAAAACTAACTAACGATATTTTTTTAAAAAACAAGAATGAATAATTTGTGGTATTTTCTTAAACCAGTAACACTTAAAGAACAAAATTTCAAGTGTAACTAAATCAAAGAAAATACCACATATTATTCATTTCTTTTTTGTTTTCAATACATACGGTATATTTTGTTTTATAATCGACTTTCCTACAGTTTATTATTTTTGTGTTTTTTATACAGGGTGTAGTTTTAATGGAATTTAACGTCAAAGCTTTCAACTAGCCACCATTTTGAAATGTTCTCCATTTTTTTCTATATTACAATATTGTTAGTATGGTTAGTAATGGTTGCTGAGAAAAAAAACACAGACTACAGACAGACATAAAACTGTGAATATTCTGACACATGTTTATAAGAGCTTTTTGGTTTGTTTTGACCCCAGGAACAACCTCCTGAAGTTTGTACAAGTTTTTCAGTTACACCCTATATAAACAATTATCTATAGCAGAATAGTAACAAAATATACATTCTCCTTTTACAATAAAGGCATTCAACTAAAAAAAACACATATTTTCTTGGATATTTCTGTACGTGTTAAGATTCACTGTCGAGCCTAACATCCCTTTTGCTTTAAATTAATTATTTCATTGCACCTTCTTATTTACTACAGATTTGCAGTAAATGTTTACGGTACAACTTAAACTTACAAAATAAAAGTGTTTAACTTTTCAGTTTCTTAGACTTTTTCATATCTCATTTCATTCGATTGTATTAGAAACCTACCTCTAACAGCCGTGATCAAAAGTAAACTTGCTCCTTTTATTTCACCCGTCTGGAAAGAAAGGCAATAAAATGTGTGATATTATTGCAAGGCTGGTTGGCGCGAACTTTGAAACAGTGTGATTTAGTGCTGAGGCCTTAATTCCGCGAGCTTTTAGTGCGTTCAGTATAAGCTGTTGATTTCTTTCGTCGTTTTATGGGTCAGTTTATGGTGGCAAGTTTTACAATCTCGCCATGGTTTATTGATAGCCTCTAACTTGTAACAACACTTCGTAAATGGGCGTTCACTTTGTAAACCAACTTAGATTTGTGTCTTACAAACACTAAGATACACTTCCTTCTCTGTTGTGATGAGATCATTTTTATTTCATAAACTACTGTCGGATCAAAAAGTGTAGATACTCGAGTTTGAACATAAACTGTGTGAAAAGTATAATGCGGAGGAAACCTATACTGCTATCAAAAGTTTTTCTCATTTATTTATGCTATTAATAGTGGTAATTTTATATTTTTTCCTATTCACAATTTTTTAAATCGTAGTTAAAGTGGGAAAAATACATAATTTTTTAAAGTTTCAGATGACACGTGGTGTTTGAAAATTCACTACAGTAAAAACAATGATCAGACCATTTTAAAACTTTAATACCGTGTAGATGCTTCAATTGATATTAAATGTACGAAGTTTCATAATTTTTCAGTGGCATGCATATCTGTTATCAATTTTCTAAAGTAACCTTTTATCAACCATCTAAAACTGTAAAATATTGTGCATTTGTTCACTCTAAGCTACAATTTAAAAAATTGTGTAGAGGTAAATATAAAAAATTAACACTCATTATCGCAGAAATAGACTAGAAAATTTTTTATGGTAATATAGCTTTCCTCGGCCTTATATTTTTCACACATTTGATGTTCAAACTCGATTATCTATAGTTTTTGATCCGACAGCAGTACCACGTCATTGTGACATTTTTTTTTTTACTTTTGTTTATTACTTTTACAAAATATGAAATAGTTCAAAACGGTAATGGAATGTCTGGAGAAAAATATTAATAACTAAAACATGTCTGAAATAAATATCTTTTATGTGTACTATAGAAACAAGAAACCTGACCACTATAATGTATGTCTTGTGAAGCCGGTCTTCCTATCCGGAAAGACTAGTTCATGTTCCATAGTACTCATTTGAAATCGATCACCAATAGATAGCAGCACAGAAGAGCGTCTGAAGTAAATGCATTGCCTTGCACAGTCTATTTATTTCCATAATAGTTAATTAATACAAAAGTTAAGCTAACTTTATATTTTTGAAACGTCGAAGTAATTCAGAGAAGTCGTAGGAATTATCAGTAAGAATACAGGGATTCATGTTAATGAGACCTTACAAATGAAAGCGTTTTGTTTTCATTATTAATTCTTGATACAACTTTATCGTTGCACTATTATTTTTTGAAAATTTTATAGACCAAATTAAACTGAATTATTTACAAACTAAACATAAACCAGTAAAGTCTAAATATTCTAATTTGTAATGTTTTACTATATTACATTTTTTATTGTATTTATATTATCTGTTTGAAACATGTATGATTAAGTCCAAATTGTAGTTTTGGCATATCGTTTAATATCTTTTGAATTATTTTACGTGCCATCAATTCTCTGTCTTTCCAATAACCACAGAACTTTAAAAAAATGTACTGTACCAAAAACAGGAGTGGCTTGAGGCCTGTGGGGTGACTTGAAACCAAAAGCTAAAAAAAGTGTTAAACTTATTTTTCTCACTAAGTCATTATTAAAATCTAACGAATTTAAGCTTATTTTGAAGCCAAAAACTTAAGTTACAAAATGACAAACTGCGTTATTTCGTAGAAGTAAGAATTGAAATTAAAAATACATATGTCAAACCTAAAACATTGGAGAAAAATTGTTACACTAATAATATGATATTATTCTTCAAGATAAATTACTCTTGGAAAATAGACAATTGACAAATCATTCCTTGACTCCTGAGACAACAGTATCAGCATAATTGTATTTTCTATCTGTGATAGAATAGACATAAGTATAATTTTTTTCAAAACCCAACATATTATTTACAATTTTGGGATGACTTGATACCAAAATACCAAGATATATCGGGGGAGGAGTATAAAATTACTGCAATGTGTTGAGTGGCCCCAACAAATTCAAGTGGCCTAATAACTCTGATGTCTGTTAGTACGATGAGTGTGATATAATAGAACATATAAAGCCTCATTTACCAATAAATGCTCGAGGAAGTGCATAAATGGGGGCTGAATGAAAAATCCAATGAGTAACTATGATAATAATACGTACCTTCTTTAATATTCATAATAAAATTTTATAAGAGACATGAAAATATTCAGAAAGAAAAGCTGGTTTCAAGTCACCTCTTGAATCAGGTCAGTAATAAGTTACTGCAATCAAACAGGCTGGTATCAAGTGGCCCCGATTGCAGGGGTTACTTGAACCGCTAACAAACAAATTTTTGTTTATAATTTATGACCATTGTAAAAATATAATATTCTGTAAATACACAGTATTACCAAAGACTGCAATAACCATATAAAAAAATATTAATTCTAAAATGTTTGTTTACAAAACTATAAAGACAGGTATCAAACCACCCTGGTTTACGGTACCAAAATACATCGTTACAATTTCGACACCAGCCTCAAGGTAGATATGCTGAAAATTCATCCCCAACTTGGAGTCATGACTAGAGTCGTATTTTTTGTATGTTCATTTATAGTTGGGTCAGATTAGTAAAAAATAAATGGTTCCAAAGAATTCACACAAACTCTCCCCCATATTAGACACTACGAAATCAAAACTTTGAAAATTACCAGTTAAATTCCCAAATATGTTTTTTGGCATAACTAAAAAACTAGTCAAGTTAGGGACATGCAATGTTTACTAAAATATGTTAAATTGTAATTCACATCTTTCCTGAAAATTCAAACAAAATCGTACGATCCGTTTTTGAGACAATTCTTTTTTTTTGTGTTTTTGTCCATAAAAATTAAAAAAAACTAAAATTTCAAAAAATTTTAAAAATGGTCTGGAGATAATGGCTAAATACCAAATTTCATAAAAATTTATCCACATCGGTTGCGTCTCCAGCGAACTGTACATAACAAATACGTAGAGACACCAAACTGTTTTTTTTTTCGAAAAAACTAATTTAATTTAGACCAACTTTTTAAGAAAATTTTTTTAGACGATCCCAATTCTTTCTCTATTGCATATGACAGAAGGTAAAAAGTAGTACGAAGACAGGTTATTTAAAACTTTAAGAGAAATCCTTGTCAAGGAAAGTGTATCAATGCACATGGAATATAAACATTGTAAGAGTTCCGTTTTACACACGAAAAGCAATTATTTTGGAGTTCGTGTGATTTCTCGTTAACCTAGAAGGGAAATGCAATCAAAAAACACCAGTAGTTAACGATCAAAAATATTTGTAAATTAATTGTTTTCAAACCTGTCGAATGTTAGTTTTAATTAAATTGTAGCCCGCATTCGTGTTTGTCCACTTTAATATTTTATTTTGTTTTATTAAAGAACGAAAATGATATTGCCGGGTTCCCTATTAATTTGGCGAGTTTCAATTAAAAATAATAGACAGGGTGAATAGATTAATATTTGATTATCGAGGAGGTGAGTGCGCGTGTGCGCGTGTGCGCGCGGCTACGTGTAGTGGTAATTAGTAAGTGTCCGAACAATGGGAGCACTAATCATAGCTCTTCTCATTGTTGTATTAATTAAACGCGTGTTTTGCGAATCCCAGCTGACCTGGGCGCCGTGTTCTGCTGTTTCAATAAAGAATGCCAGCTGTATAATAACATGGTCCAATTAAAACGCTCACCCCAGCCACCCCCTCCCATGTGTGCCTGCTGCCGTGTGAATGATCCGACAGTTAGTACACATTATACCATCTTCACCACATGCATACAACACACATATATTTTGTAAATAAATTTATATACTTTTCAAGATTTTGTTACTAATCAAGGATTCGCAAAAATTATTGCAAATATGTATTGTGAAAAAGAACAATAATTGTACGACAGTTTGCTATCTGTAATCTTTAAAAATAAACTTACATCCTAGCAAAAATCTACCTAAAAATACTTGTTGTTTGAAAGTTATTTGTTAATGAACTATTGGATTGTTAATAACTAATAAATAATATTTTGAGATTCTATTGCTTCTAGTGTTTAGGAAACAAACACAACGTTTCGACAAATATAACAGGTGTACCTTAGCCTACATTTAAAACTAGTTTTACCTTTTTTTCACCCCCTAATTTAAGAAAACATAAAAAAGAAATACAAACTACACGCTTAAAAACACTCGACTTACTTAATAGTCCAGTGTAGTTTCAAAGCACATATATTTTTTTTCTTTGTTGTGTTTTCTTGAATTAGAATTGGTTTTTTTTAATCCTTACTTGGCCTTTGAACATGGATTGAATATAAATTATAAAATACATAATATACGGGAGTAAATAGATCACATGCCACATCTTTATTTATTGAAATACATAAATTACGGAATACTAAAAGATTTTTTTATTTTATCAGACCTTCCCACCTGATGATGGCCAGACATATTGCAGAACTCAAAACGTTGTCAAGTGATCTTTATTACGACTAACAATTAGAAAGTGTCTGGAATGATCTTGAATTTTTACAAATAGCAGGAACTTGTTCATAACTGCTTGCGCTGCTTAAACGGTGTAAGACTTATTTAAAACATAGTGGCATTAAATCATGCAACAATAATAAACCATACCAACACGTAATAAACATTTAAATGACACGTTTTGTAATTTGCTCAGCATTGTTTTGTAATAGCTTTTTTAGATAGCGAATTTTTAACGAGTTGATTTTTTATATATATATATAATACCACGTAAGCTAATAATTAAAATAGATGAATGATGATCAGTTTTCAATAACATTTAATAAATTATAAATAATCAACTATGTTATCCACTTACGCCAACCATTTATATAAATGTCCTATAATTTATTACTAATTTTGAATTATAAAAAGAGACGATGGGGATGCTGATAAGTCAGGGTGTGGTTTAATATATTTTTTATTATCTGGTCTAGAGAATTACAACTTTGCAAATTCAATTGGAATATAAAAACGTATTTTCTAATTCCATCCGAATCTCTATCTCCAATAGAATATGGCCCATGAAGAGTCTTAGATAATCTAAAATGCCTGGAAACGTTGATATGTACCAAGGTTCCTATACAAGAGGTGTCTCATACAAGTACGCATCCATATCGCGCAGGTAGCGATTACGTCATAGGGAGGCCTCAGCTGTGTTTTTTCTGCCTTCACTGCTGTAAACAAAACAAAACGCAACAATGTAAAACATCTTATATCCGTCGCTGATTAATTTTTAGTATGGTGTTTTATACTGCAGTACGGCTTTGTTTTGAATAATTGTGAATTCATACGACTATGTTTGTGAAATGCCTGAAGTGAGTTGTGCCGTTGCAGTTTGTAATAATAGCCGTATAATATTGAAGTCATAAATTTAAATAATTCCAAAATACTCTTGAAAACGATACAGTAATGGTTTTTATTGTGTAGTTTTAATTGTTCAGCGCGCTGTGTTGGAGGCACAGAGTAAGTGATTCAAAAGTAAGTGAGTAATACTCTGTGGTCGGATGTCTCTCCCTATGACGTCAAAACACGGCTTTTATAGACCATATGAGAATGACCTGTTGTATAGGAACCTTGGATATGTACATTAGTTTAATGTACATTCGTCAAAAAAAATTTCGTTTATGCAAAGATTTTTGAAATTGAAACTGACGTAATTATTTTCTAATTTCATATTCATATTCATATTGTTACAAACTACAGTACTCAGGAATGTTAATGAAGTGAAATCAAAGTATGGCAGCTTCCACATTTTTACTTTTTAGTTCTTTATTTTTTAAATCCTTTAATAACCGTAATTTTTAATTCAATGATCCTTCTGCAGTCTGTGGGGTTCAACTTTGTTTGACCAGCACTTAAATTATGTCTGTATCAACCTATACTTACTTTTAAAATGATCTACTGACTTATCGTGGGTCGTCTCGTTCAACAACATTTGGGTTGACCAATCTAGGAGTCAGACAAGGCGACTCAACCTGACCCATAACTTGTATGAAAGACGATTCTGTGTACTTTGATTACTTCCTATACATGGGATGTCTTAGTATAGAAGATCATGACAATTGAGGATGTAGACATAGTTTTTTAGCTTTAGGCCTAAACAATAAGCCAAAGGATAATTCATGATTGGTAGAAAATTATTGGAGATTTTCATTACTTCAAGATTTTTAAGGAAATAGGTTTATTGACACAATTATTGCATTAAAAATCTCTTGTACCTTTTTACCAATCAGTAAGACAAATGTAAGGATTGTTCATACTTTAATCAATGTATCGACAACGTAGTAATCGAAATGCAAAGAAAAGCAGATTGTTGATAAGATCAAGATGACAAAAAATAACTGTGTTGGATGTCAGAAATTTAACAGAACGATCAGAATAGTTCAGCAGTGATCAAGGCAGACTGAAAAAACAAGAACATTCAAATTTGAAAAGTTAAATCGCATCGTTTCATATAAAGAGAAGTCTACTCTGGTGTTTGACACTCCGATTGTGTCGACTTATCACATCGCAGGTTTCAGCCACAGCCATGTCAACAGCTGATTGTTTGACTTAATCCGCCACTGATAACTCACACCAACATTGAACAATGGCGAAATAAAACTGGCAGTGGCGATATCGGCCGGCTTCCGACTGTCACGACTCAATACGTCCGATCTTTTTTAATTGACACAGTGGCATCAATGAAATCACTTTGTATTTACAGAACAGGTTATATTGGAAAGACGTGTTCAAATATTAGGGTTTTTTTTTCATTAAATAGATTTTTAAAGTTTCAATACACGTATTACATCTTTGTGAGGATTAAAAATTAATCTTAATGATATGAGAATTTCTATGCAGTACTTATCCAACAAATACTTGGCTACAGCTGTGTGTTTTTTATACGCTAAACATAAATTTGGACTTGATTTTGTATTAAAAGTATTGCTTTCACCCGTGAAAACACTTTTCATGAACCTAACCTCACTTAACCTAAGATTAATAGTTGCTATTTATGTTTGATTATACTATATACTACACATTATCACGATTTACCGTGAAATTAGTTTTTCCGTCACATCTTGAAAAATGATTGTCATAAGCCAAAATATTTTTCAAATCTTTATTCAGCGTAAATAAACGTGTGTGATAAAAAAATGTTTCAACAAGCATTTCAAAAAAATTAAATATGTCAAAAATACTAAAAGTTAGGTAATCGTCCCTTTTCTATTTTTTTCTGTAAAAAACTCAACTTCGACAGAGTAAACAGTATATTTTGTAAAATAATTGTTAATTGTTGACCCTTCAGGCAACGTGTCACTTTGGCATAATTAGCCAAAATACGTATAAACCTATAGATTCAGATTTATTTTAGTTATGTTAATTTTGTTTTTGCCCATTTTTTTCAGTAAAAAACTTACCACAGAGTAAAAAGTATATTTTGTAATAATACAGTTAATTTTCGACCCATTTCAGACAACGTTTTAAATTTTCTAGATGGTGGACACTTTATAATTCAGCCCCCCTTCAAGTATATCGGCTGTTGGTCTGCTTGATAATTTCGGCTACAGACGCACCACATACCTCTCTGAGCTCTCGTTTGAGGCTAACAGCCATAACATGGATGAGAGGCTTGGTTTTAAATTTGTTGTGTATTGGTTCACGTATATTTTTTTCAATAACTACTTTTTTAAAACTTTGAGGTATATTAGGATTAAAGAATAGAATATTATTAATTTCGTCAAATGTATTAAAGCACTTCGAGTTTTAAAATATTTAGTAATTCTAAATTTTAACTTATTAGTAACAAATATTTGAAATTTTTCTAAACATGTAAAATATTGGGAATCAGGAGGAGAATAATTTTTAAACAATGCCTTACTTGTTCCTCAGTATGGGGGGGGGGGGTGAGTAAGAAAAGGCCTATAAATTTCGACTTTCCTAAAATCTGGATTATTTTTTTAGGATTTTAAGATAGGAATACCTTCTATTTAATTAATTGTAGCTTCAGACTTCGAAGTCTGCTGTCTAATGTTAAATTCCCTACTGGGGCTAGATTATTAATGGTTAGGCCTTTAGCTCATGTTAACTGGCAAGTTTAATTTTCTTCAAAAAATAAATAAATAAAATAAAATCCTACACTAACAAGTGTTGTGGAGATTGTAAACGATAGGTTCTATGCTCAGTCCTATTAATATCAACATGACGTCTGCTCATGATTGCCATCGACGTGGACACTGCTAGAGGACTATAGAAGTCTGGGGTGTCCATGCTGTAAGGTGGTCTGTGGCCGGATGTTGTGTACAGTAGAACTAATTTTTAGCCTTGTCAATTAGCTGAAAATCGAACCAACATTACGTGGTTCGTATTCCACGTAAAGCAATAAGTACCTTAGTTGTCTAAGCCACTGAGCTATCAATAAATGGCTCTTTCTAAGGAACAATCGGCCTTAATTAGTAACAATGACTACACTCGTTCTTCTATTCTCATAACAATCATTCGCTCCTCACATTCGTCCATATCTCTACGATCGGCGTCTTAGTAGTGATAAATAATGAATATGAAATGTATTATATTTATAAATATTAAACCTAATAAATGTTACCTTAAAGATTACATGTATTATGTACATAAATCCCCTATCTCCTCTCCCATATCCCCCTCTCCTCTTCTCTCCCCCCTCTATCTCCTCTCATCTCTCACCTATCCTGTCTCCTCTCTCCCCTCTTCCCACACCCTTCTCACCTCTACATTCTCTCTCTCCCTCTCCCCTCTTCCCCCTCCCCCCTCTCTCTCTCGCTCAGCAGAGACCGCTCCGTGAACAGATTACTGTCCACATACATGGTCACTAAAGGAATCTAACTAGCTAATTGATTGATCGCCACGGGTTAACTTCTTTCGTGCGCTCGTGCACAGTAAATAGCGCCATCTATGTGATTGATTGATTACCAATCAAATAAGGAGGTCGCAGCGCAAGGTGTTAATCAGACCGCCATCCCAGCGCGCCATAATGCCGGCGAATTAATTTAATTAATAACGTCACTTTAGATAATGAATGCCACGTCATTAGCACAAATTGAATCGGCCGTGACATGGTCATGTGATCGGGCAGCTTTTTAAACGATCACACCACCTAATCCGGTAATAGCAGTTAACACAGTTTCCAAATATTAAATGTGATAACGCCGCGCTTACAAATGGCGCTTAAATGTTGTTTTGCACTGTTTGCCGATTTACTAAACTGTTTATTGATGTCAACAAACACTCTGCCATTTGGTTGCGTTGTTTGTTTTGCCACGTCAAAGAACCTTGAGTGAATTCTGTTCGGTTTTCCATTATCTTCTTGATTCAATTTCGAATATCAACAAAATGTTCGTTTTCGTTTATTGAGTTCATTTATTGGTATTTACCGAAGTTATCAAAAGGGTAGGGGCTGATACGTTTAATTATCTAATTTATACTAAACAATTCAATATACACTGGACTATATTTCTTTAGCTTTTGCCAGTTCTAAACTTTATATGATACGATTATGCAATTTGTATAATAGTTTATAACGGAACCCCATTTTATATACTGTTTAAAAATGATACAGAAATTATTAGTTGAACACCAATCCAAATTCCAAGGCAATGCATTTACTATATATGCACGCTTGTGCTGCTATCTAACGGTGATTGCTTTCAAATCAGCGCTCGGATGAATATTTGGCATACTATTAGCTCAGCTTTTCGTCACTTCAGCGAGTGCTGTAGAGACAGAGACAGACAGACCGCTGGCGCTACCTGTGAAAAACGAACTTGAACTAATTTCACCGAAAAGGAAACAGGCTGCACGTGACCCAAATGAGTGGAAGACATTTTACTAGATTTTTTTGTGCACAGTTTAAAGGTCCGATAATTATTAACAATGCTTTAATATAACATACCAGTGAAAATGTGTTATGGCTGTTCAAATGACATCGTCACCATAGTTTTTATTTATCACCTTTCATAATTTCTGTACATTTAGGTTTTGGTGGCATAGTTTTGCTTATCTAGCTCGATAAACAGCACACTGTACACCATCCTCTAGCAGTTCTCGTCCTATCTTATATATGTCAAGGACATTTTACAGCAGTTCAACCTCCTCAAATTTTCAATCACGTTCCATAAAACTTTCCAAAGCATCTCGCCCTGCCTTCTCAAATAACCGATGATGATCTGTGTGTCATATTTTGCATTATTTTTCACATTTGACATCTGATACTCGATATCACCGATACCACTGTAAGTATGGGTGGTTCGGTGAGCCAATACCAGCGTATACAGGATGGGAAAAATATGGAAACGCTTTCACAACAACGTTATTTTTTTCTTTAGATAATTTGATAGTTTAATTTTTTTAGTATTTATGTTAGATAAAGTATCAATTCTGATCAGAATAATTTACTTAAATCCGTTAAAAAGTGGAGAAATAATATTGCTCAAATTAGTTATTTTGAAATTAAATGATCGCTACTCTGAAAAAGATAAACCTTTCGAAGTCCGGTTTGTGGCAATTAATTTCTATTGAATAGACCTTTCATTTTATATCAAACTCGACCTAGGCTTACATTGAAGATTTTCGTTCAACTCCTCGCGGGCCGTCCCCCTGAAAAGATGAAATGTCGCTAATGGCGTAAAAGAGTATGTTCTTTGTAATCACGATCATGTACAAGATTTCACTTTTACAAGTGAAGTCATACAAAAGTTGTGAAAGCGTTTACACATTTTTTTCACCCTGTGGGCCAAGACCACAGAACCCTCTCACCCATCCTTAAACGAACAGTATTGTACCACCCACCCACCTATACTCGATCAGAAAGCTCATAGAACAAAGCAGCTCTTAGTAATTCACACTATTTTTAACATTTCTGTACACTATTTATCCTTTATAAGAGTTAAATTGTACAATTAATTATCTTAACAGCAGTATATTCAATGTGCTGGTTGCTCCTAATTAAGATGCGTAGTTAATATACTCTAAAGAATGCAATAAAAAAAGATTACTCGATGAAATATTCCCAATCCAGCTTGACCGACTGTGCTTAGTGATGGCAACGATATATCGATATATCAAAAATATCGATAAATATGTTTCGATATATCAGTATCGATATTTTCTTTCTATAATATCGGACATATCGATATTTTAGGTCCGATATATAATATCATTATATAATGACGTTATTCTCTCTCCTCAAAATCATGGATTCAAAAAACACATTTAAATTACATCTTATGCGTAATAAACACGCATTTAAATAATAAAGTAACTTTATTTAGTTTTTTACGTGAGGTTAACGCATTAAAATATAGTTTATTGTACTGTCGACCAGTGGGTGAAACGGGTAAATGAAGTTGTGTGTGAGTTGACAACGCTGATTCTAAGATGCCTAATTAGAATACCTTTGTGAATTAATTTGTTTAATTTTTAGCGTTTGTAAGAAGCCTAAAGGCATTTTTAAATGTTAAAAATAAAAATAACAATGTTTTTTTTAATTAACATAATAATTAAAGGTGCCGGTTAAAGCTATTCTTATTTTGATTTTTTTTAAATTCAATGTAATAGACCACTACTTGTTTCGTGTAGATAAATATATGTAATGTTTACATTCTCTAGGCTATTCTAAATAGTGACAGCAAAACAGGAGGGTATTTTTGGTCATGAGTTGGTGCATAAATTTAAACAGATAAATCATTTACAATTCGATATATCGGTTACCCGATATATCGATATTTTTCTTTCGATATTATCGTTAGATCGATATTTTGCGATATATCGATATGTTGAAAATCTTAGTCATCCCTAACTGTGCTTTAGTAAAGTACAAACGCTGATGCATGTGCATAGCTTCGCCATAAGCACGTATGGTACTCGAGCTGAAGGGGGCTCGCCATTGGCTGCTGGAATCATCCCTACTAATCAACACCACTCCAGTGATATTGCCTGGTCATTGCCATCAATCGTGTCTGGGAGCATCCTTAGACATGGTAAACTCTATCCAGCTATGGGCAGAACGATTAGGCTTCACGTAATCGTTTAACGTAGTTATACATTATCGCAAGGTCAAAATGTAATTACAATCTTGTGAATTGAATTATTTCATTTGGCAGCTGCTGGTAAACAAAGTAAATTACATCGTACGGATTACTGTTTGAAAAATCACACGTAGATATTTACAGCAGCATATCAAGCAAGGTTAGATAGCGTTACTGATATTGGTTATGTCACAATGTTTTTAAAAAATCGTTTAATCACATTTGATAATTAAAATTTTTTTAATATATGTGTTCCATAAATTATAATTTCTGATCAGAATAATTTACTTAAGACCCTTAAATTGCGGATAAATAATATTTTTCAAATTAGTTACTTTGAAATTCAAATGGCCGCTATTCTGGTAAGGATAAACTTTTTGAAGTCCGGTTTGTGGCAATTAATTTCTCTTGAATATACCTTTCATTTGATACCAAACTTGACATAGGCTTACCTTGGAGATGTTCATTCGACTCCTCTTGGGTTGTCTCTCTGAAAAGATGACATGTGTCTTATGGTGTCAAAAGGTTTATTCTTCGTAACCATGATCATGTAGTAGATTTCACGTTACAAGTGAAGTCATACAAAAGTTGTGAAAGCATTTATATAGTTCTTTCCACCCTGTATATTTAAATATACAGGTTGTTACAAAAAATGTGTCCTGACCATTCATTTTCGAACTCTACACTTCATTTAGAGGAAAAATTAAGGCTACAATTTTGCATTTTTTACAAAAAGTAATAACTCCAGAACGATTTGACTATATAAGGACTACGCAAGGGCACGTAACTGTGCGTCTGACCTTTGGTTGTTTATAGTTTTACTGACCATGTTCCAAAATTAAGATTGTCCCCACCGAGTAAAATTTTGAATACTGAATACCAATGTAGATGAGTGAATCGTAATAGTTTTCATAATAAAAGTACCTAAAATCTCCACATCAGGTTTTCTCTAAGTAGCAGGGTTACTGTACTTCTCCACTACATATTTTCATTAAAACAACATGAAATTTCATTTTGTAGTACGATTTCAGATCACCCCTCACAATTTGACGCATACTTCAGAGGCTTTATAATAAAATAAGTGCCCGTAAAACGGGGTGAGAGTAGTGTGTATGACAGTGTAATTGTTTAGTCGACCGCTTGAGTGCAGCACTGTCCCATGTGGTTGACAGCTTCACTCATACACCTGACACCTGTCACAGATACCAGCGTTGTTCCCGTGTTTTACAACCATTGCTTTGTTCACATTGCCTGCATTTGCCGTGTAACTGTATATTGTGTTTTACTAACTAAGGTAATGCTTTTTGAAGTTGTGTTTAGTTCACTCTTGAGTCCTTTCATTTGATGCAAACTTGCATGCTTACCTGAATGTCATTCACTGATCTGCGTTGTTCTACTTTTTAAAAGATGCATTTGTTACGTGTCAAGTTTAGCTCATGCCGTAACATGATCATTGTGTTTAGTTTCAGCTGAGTGAAGCATCTGTCAAAGTTGTGGAAGCTTTCATTATCTTTCCCTGTAATTCAAGATACAGCGTTGTTCACAGTTGTTTCAACCTGCTTTGTTCACTTCCAGTTTAAGCTTATGAGGTAAAATGTACATTTGTTTTTTCACAAGTATAACTCCGAACGATTTGACTTGATAAGCTCACTGCACGACATGTGCACTGACCTTTGTGTTAGTTTTTCCATTTTCCAAAATAGGATTGTCCACATTGTCAAATTTTGAGCTAATCCAATGTGTGAGCTGTAATCGTTGTTATTCATAATTAGTACAATCCCACTGTTTTCTGCCTACTCTCGTATCATTAATTCAAAACTGTTGAAACATGGGTTGCATGATGTATTTCAGAATTTACATATCATGTGATAAAGCAAATATTATTTTATTCAATGAAACTTTATTCTGTTTAAAATCATTTGATAACAAGACGAATAAATATGTAATAATTTCAAAATTAATTCCTTTAGGCTATAATTTATTTTTAGTTCAAACAAACTATAGGCCTACTTATTATCATGTAAAATAAAAGTATAATTTATCTAGGATTAGCTTCCCAGTTAATCTTAAACGAACTTTTGTCAAAAATCAACTTGGCGTTAACTTGGGAAATGTTTGACGAGACAAGTTTCTGGTATCAGACTCTGGCCATCGGTGGAATGAACCAACGTCGTAAGGAATGGACTATTTTGATCACTTTCCTCACTTGTGAGGGAAGACGCAACTACTTGAAATTTAAGTGGGGAATGATAAATGATTAATTATGCGATTGCGGAGTCGTAGTTCAAACTATGGATCACATAGTTAATGAGTCCCCATTGCGCTATTTTTAGGGGGGATTAGCCAGTCTTCAATAAATTGGATAAGCAGATGTTTGAACGGTTACGAATTTTGGATTTAGCTCTGTGACGTGAGATCGATATTTTAACATTAAGACACATCACTTTTTACTTTTTACTTTAATTTATTTAGATGTTGTTTATTGGTATGTTTAAAATGTTTTGTTAGCTTGGCAGCTGGTTTTTAAATTGTGATATATAGCCAACGCATGTTGTTGAATGAAAATTGTTGTTAAATCAGCCTAAGACGAAATATTGTACTTTGATATATTTAGGTACTACTGAGAAAAAATATAAAAATATCTAAAGTGGTTACTAAACAACATTATCTAGTCATCAACGTATCCGTTATGACAGTTTATTTGTAAGAATTAACAAATGAGAACTATAAATCCCTCAAATATATTTATTAATGAGGAAAACGTAGGTGCAGTTCTCCATTTAAACGTCGTATCTTTGTAATATAACAAATAATTATTACTATGTACATTAATAACAAAATTGCCTAATGTTTGTGTAGACAAAACTCGAAAAGAAATGACTGGATTTACTTGAAATTGTTACACAACACTGAATTATGTAGAAGAGTATTTTTACATATTTAATACCTAAAATTATAAACCAGAACAGGGAATTGCAATCGTTTCCTCACAAACCTACATTATACACAAATGAAAATAAACGTCAGTTCTGAAAAATGTCTTTTGTGGCCAGCTGATTTATGTACATAATATATCCAAATTACATCCTGTAAGTTTATTAATGTGATCAGATGATTTATTTTATATCTATGAAAATAACTGTAAGTTACTTAATTTCAAGTACAATCAAGCAAACAGTCAAAATTTATTTTTCTAACAACTTCAATAAAAAATCAAACACGTAGTATTTAACTTGATTAGAGTGGACTTAACCACAGAAAGGCCTCGTTTAGCTAGTTTAATTATAAAAAATGGTTCCAAAGAATTGGCGCAAACTTTCTCCCATATTAAACACTAAAAAAATCAAAACTTTAAAAATTACAAGTTTGATTCCCAAATTTTTTTTACATAATTCAAAACCAAGTCAAGCTATAGTTATGCATAGGATTATAGTTATGCAGTTTTTACTAAAATATTTAAAATTGTAATTCACATATTTTCTGAAACTTTTAGCCCTTTTTTAGAAAATTCTATTTTTGTGTGTTTTTTTCATAAAAATTAAAAACCCTAAAATTTCCAAAAAAGTGGAAAAATGGTCTTGATAAATTAGCTAAAGACACATACATACCAAATTTCATTAAAAAATATTCATCGGTTTGGTCTCCAGCGGACTGCACATAGACACATACGTACAGACACCAAATAATTTTTTTTTCTGAAAAAAAAAACCCTTTTGGGTTCAGGGGGCACTAAAATGGATCTTAAGACCAATTTTTAAAAGAAATTTTTGTTTTTGACGATTACGCCTTTGGGAGAAAGTAAAAACGATTACTGGGAATTTCTATGAAAATTATTTTAAAACGTTGTATTTGTTTACCTTATTGTTTTCATAATGAAATATTTACATCAACAGGTACTTTAGCCTAAACTATTCAAACTATCTACCCCGAAGCCTTAATTTCCAAGAGTGGTTAATTATTCCATAAACGGTTGATTTAAGTGAGGCATATTTGCAAATTGGAATGTATTTACATTAGTATAGCAATTATACTAATGTAAATCACAAACGAGTGTGTTCATCCATTTATCTCTGCTGGTACAGCTTAACAAATGACGCATTGATAATGACCAATATAAATATGTTCTTTTACTTTTCAACTTTTAAAGGGAAGATTGGACAGTTTTAAAATATTTATCATACTTTCCAAGTAATTATTGTGTATGTTTTGCTTTTAGAGTATAATGCTTATTTTTAAATTCTATCCTAGTAAAATAAGCATGTTAAAATTAAATTAATTAAAAATTTATAAACATACAATGTGACATTATTATACCTTAAAAATGTTATTTTTTATTAGTTTGATTATTGTTAATTAATATAAAGGAAACCGTTTTGATAGGTTAACTGTCTTTAATAGGTTTCGATACATGTGTTACTAACGTTGTTTGTTTTTCCTTATTACTCACTACTACTAATTAACTAAACAGAAAATTATGACCTAATGAAAGCACTTGGCGCAAGAGAGATAGAGTTAGTCGTGGAAGTGAGAAGAAAATTTACACTTCTCCCACAATAGGACCTACTTGTCACTGTCCCACTTTAACATTTCGTCGTCATAGATTTGCAGTGGCAAGCCACGCCCATGACGTCATTGTGCTAGGGGATTATTGGTGGTCCAGGTACGAGTTGGTGACTGAAATCTACCATGGCACAAAGGGAAAAAGAGCTTTGATAGGAGTGGTGAATCAACTGATGAAAGGCAGTTTGTTGTCATTACAAAGTTATACTGATATTATTTTATGATTTAATTTGCTATATTATTTTGCTTTTGTCATCCTATATTTCAAATGTACTTATAATTTAATTAAAATGTTCAATGACCTACTTTCAAATTATTTAATATATATATATATATATATATATATATATATATATATATATATATATATATATATATTATTACTTTAAAGTTTAATTTACTTCATATGCAATTTTTGTTTAAACTGACCACTGTCCCAACTCCAAACACGGCCCCTAATGCCCAAATATTTCCCCTCCACTGCTGCAACCCCTATATTTGCTAAATTCAACACGCAGGTCATTTCTACCTGGTCCAATCAAGAAATACTTTGAAAACAAACACCTACTTGTTATTAGAAAAAGTATAAGACTGAAATGTAAACACCAAGCACAAACTGTGTACATTTAGGATATCGTATTTTTACCATAATTCGAAACAAATTAAGGCAAAATTTTAACATATTCAATCCTTCTTACTAGCTATAAATAATTAATAAAGTACATTTTATTTTTTCTCACAATTTAGTATAGGAAATACTTTTATTTTAACTTTATTTACATGAAAGCTGTTACTGAACAAATACTATTACTTTAATAACAAAATAATAAAGATGGTAAATTTGTTTTCAATTTATTTTAAAAGTTATTTTTGGATGACGTCAGCGTGAGACCACTCTACATATGAAGTGTAATTGATATCAATATTAGAACTAATTAGTTTGAAGGAGTTCAATACTTGTGTGGACTGAATGTTCGCCTTCTGAATGTGGGAGTTGAATCCGAATATTAATCGAATACTGACAAATCATAGAATACCCTCTGGCTCATAGTTGTAATGTTTCGTAGACTGCTGCATCGGAAACCAACTAAACAAAATGTTGGTTTCCAATACCCAACTAGAGTTACGACCCTTAGGTTCATAGTTGTAGTGACTCAAAGACCGCTCTAAGTAAACAAAATGTCGGTTTCCGATGCCCAACTAGAGTTACGACCCTCTGGTTCATAGTGTTAGTGACTCAAAGACCACCCCAAATACACAAAATGTCGGTTTCCGATACCCAACTAGAGTTACAACCCTCTGGTTCATAGTGGTAGCGACTCAAAGACCGCTCTAAGTAAACAAAATGTCGGTTTCCGATACCCAACTAGAGTTACAACCCTCTGATTCATAGTGGTAGCGACTCAAAGACCGCTCTAAGTAAACAAAATGTCGGTTTCCGATACCCAACTAGAGTTACGACCCTCTGGTTCATAGTTGTAGCGACTCAAAGTTTGGCGGGCGCTCACGATATTCCCCTAATACCCCCCAGACTTATAACATTGACTTGCATGAAGGAACTCCAGCTCTCAACTTGAGACTTCCCCTTTCTCTCCATCCTCTCTAAGATTATGGGTCTTAAGTCATTTTCAGTCTGTTTTCTTGTGAATAATTTATCGAATAACGCACACTTTATAGACTTTTCCCCTCCACACGTTGTACATTCTGAGACAGCCGTTTGTTATATAACAATGCATGTAGCGTTGTTACAATTCGTATATGGCTCGTAATTTCTAATTTACTTATTTATTCTTAAGTTGCCGATTTCGAATTAGTTTATTAATAAGTGTAAATGAGCGAATATATTCACTGTAAGAAACTAGAGCCGACTATTTCTTAGAAAGTGTTGTTAATTAGTAGACCAATGATAAATAAACAGCTGTTGTTATCAGCTGATCACTTACTAACCGTACTATGGCTCTGATTGGGATCGACCTGAGAATAGTTAGCTAATGAAGCTAGGTTTTAACCAACTACGCTACTGACTAATTATTTCTCTATTTCAAAGAGAGATATTTGTTGAACTAATTGTGGTTACGTGATACTAATTACTTTACTACTTTTAATTTACCAAGGAACAACATAATTTTACTAAGGAATCTTTCAAGAAAATTTTGTAGATAAAAAAGATCACATTACCATGAATTTTGTTCATTGTATGATTTTAGAATAACATATAAGCCTCTCTGCATTACATAGGAGTTGGCTAGGTCTATTAAGAGGGATCCGAATTTGACAAGTGACTTGATAAAAAAAATAAGCGAGATACTATTGTTAGAACCAAAACAAGGGGACACCCCTGCATGCTTCACGTGCCAATCCGAGTTAACGGTCGCTGTTAGTGTTACTAGAGTTACCGTGACTGTAACTACACTAACAGTGGGAAAACTATTAAATAGAACAGAACAAAAATTTAGCATTCTTGTTGATTAATGGTTGTTTTCATCATGTAAAAAAGATCAAATTGTTTTAAAAGTACACTAAGAATATGCAATGTTTACATCTTTGTTAATTTTAAAGCTGTGGTATATATTTGGATAAATAACCAAAAGTCATGATGGTATATTAATTGTATAAAAATTTAAAGTGATCTCCTGTCACAAAGCTAAATCCAATCTATCGAGCCATCTAGCACCTGCCTCACTAATACTGTGTGTTCTGATCAATCCCTCCGTAAAAGAGCGCAGGGTTCACTCTGTAACTATGTGATCCATTGTTTGAATAGACGCCCCACAATCACATGACTAATGTAAATCCACATTTATATTTCCAGTAATTTTATCTGCCAAGACGAGTTCGGAAGCGATTCAAGAGTGTCCACACCCTACGAGGGAGGTCCATACCACATACAGGTATTGACGGATCGTTAGTAAGTAATTTATTTCGTCCATCAGAACTGTTCCACGCTACGGCCCAGCTAGTATTGAGCGAGAATTTCGATCTGCTCAAACGGAAAGCAGTACATAGAGGTGGGTTTCGAGATTTTAAATGATCTTTCTGACATGGGAGATCCTGTATAATGGGGAGATCTTCTTCAATTCTTTGAGTAGTGCCTCCTGACGTCTCATCTCTGGAGGAGCTATATTGCAGAGCATCGGGAGCCAAGGAATTGGAGTTGACATGAGAGTGCCACTAATAGCTCTCATGGCCCTATTAAGTTGGACATCGACTGCTTTAAAGTGAATACTATTAGATGTAAAATGAATCCGATCGAGCCATTTTATCTTCTTCCTAGCTTGAGAAATTTTATGGGGATCGATTTGCTTACATAATTAAAAACTCGCACATATATGTTTGTCTTATCAATTCATCAAACATATATTTATATGTTCACACGTTTAAGACTCGCTAATATTATCTCTTGTGTAAGAACCAGTAAGGAGGAACCGCGCGAGTTGTTTTTGTTATCAGAGGTGATACGCCACTCAAACTCGCCATAAATCACTTCCCCCTCGCTGTTATCATTTATCCAACGTATTACCCCTTCCCTCCTCGCCTCCCTTATCTTCTTCTTATAAAGACGAGCTCTCTTGTTCAGATACTTAGAGCTCTATATTTTGTGCCCTTACTTTCTTCAGAGGAGTTTCAAAAGTAAGGCTCTTTGTTCGTCATTTATATTTGTTTAATTATGATACAGGGTGTTTATTTTAAAACTCAACCCATGATTTGAAATAAAAATGATAAACAAAACGTATATCTATAACAGATTTTATTACTATTTATATGATTTTAATGACTTTTTTGTTTAGGTTTGGTGTTCAAATAAATCTAAAACCCTCGTCGGAAGACGCCAGAATTTCCGATTTCTCCATTTCCAACCCTCAACCAAATCTAACTAACTAAAGATTTACCTTTCATATGTTCGAACCATGCATTTAATAGTTCGAAGACATTCGGAAAGCTATCGTGAAGGCTTGGACATAGTTTTGTACGAAAATCATAAAACGTTAATTTACAATTACGAATTTGGCTAACTTCGTAATATACGAAATCAAATGTTCAAAAAATACATTATTTTATTAGTTAGTAACCTATAGTCTAATTTTAGTATTACAAGTTTAGGAGTTGTACTATAATCGAATAAGTACTAAAGTTTAGAAATTATCGAGACCAATTTTGATACGAAATCAGAGAAATCAAATAAAGGTTTCTACATTTCAGTTAATGCAGACTTCAACCACCTTCATGCAAGAAAATAAAAATTAACTAAACACACACAACATATATAAAACTAAAAGCTTTATAACTAGTGTATCAAGTAATATTTTATCATTCAATATGAAGGGAGTTCATCTTAATACAGTAAATAAAATACATCACAAAATCTTTGGAACCACTGAACAGATTTTGATGAAATTTGAAGGAAAGTTAGCTTTTACATAATAGAGACCCATTAGATTTCTCAAAATTCCATTCCTAAGGGGTATAAACAGCCCCTTAACTTAATTTTTTTTCCATAAGCGTTACATTGGCATTAATTTAATAATTTAATTCAAACAGCTAATAAAAAAAACATGAGCATGTCAATAAACCTTAACCAATTTGGTTTTCATTGAAAATGTTCAAGGTCATTTCTACTGACTTTTTTATTTTTTAACTTCACTCGCCAGTTCACATGGGCTTACAAGCCTGTGCGTGAACTTTATTTAACAAGTGAAGTACCGACCGTTGGCTCAGTAGGATTCGAACATGGACATAGCCCTCCGCAGTCCGAAGCCTTAGCCACTGAGCCACCACGCCAGAGCAAATGATTGCACTACATTGCATCACCCACATATAGGCATTCTAAACCATAAAACTTTCCTATCCGGGATAAAGGAACTGATGGAGCTTTTACATGGTTATGATAGTTTAGAGAGAACCACGGGGAGGAGGTTAAGCAAGCGTAGAGAACTACCCAGAAGCGAACGAAGGATGATGGCTAGTCTCATATAAAAATGGCTTTAAACTAAGCAAAAATAAATGGTTCCAAAGAATTGGTACAAACTTTCCCCAATATTAAACACTAAAAAATCAAAACTTTGAAAATTACCAGTTTGATTCCAAATATTTTGTTTGCCATATTTCAGAAATAAGTCACATTAGAGACATGTGGTTTTTACTAAAATATTTTGAATTGTAATTCACATCTTATTTAACAAAATTTAATAAAAATCTTTATCGGCATTTTTAGACATTTCCATTTTTGTATGTTGTTTGCCTATAAAAATAAAAAAATTAAATTTAAAAAAATATTAAAAATCGGTCTGGAGATATTGGCTAAATACACCTTTATACCAAATTTCGTAATTTTTGAAAATTCTGAAAACCAAACACCAAATCAATTAAGTAAAATTGATAATTTTATCAAAAACGTTATTGTTCCATAACAGTAGTTTATAGGCCCATATCCTCCCTCACCTCCCTTTCAAACTCAGGAGGGAAGATTGAGTCACACAGGGGGATACGCTAATCACATTAAAACGTCGGTTAAGACAATGATATGTGTCACAGCGTAGATATTAATGTGATCTCAGCTTGAGGCTTGTCATGGCTCCTGCCATTGCCTCTTCACAATACAATCTTACCCTTGCGAGAGCTCCAGCATTGTTCTTAGATCTCGGCGTCACCCTCCTCCCTCCAACCACCATTTACCAACAGCTCCTGTTTAAGTGGAGATGTGAATCCCCTTCATTTGGTATGTCGGCATAAGACTTAAGTAGATATATACGATCATAAAATAAATAGTTCTACAAAGAAGTCAATCCAAAATGTTCCTAATGAGCTGAGAGTTTATTTTTATCAGGAAGTTCGACGTCGAACAAATTCAAATAAACTGTTTCAGAGAGTTACTTTCCTCCATATTAAACACAAAAAATTAAAACTTTGAAAATTACCAGTTTGATTCCCAATTTTTTTTTTTTTTCATAGCTTAAAAACTAGTCATGTTTGAGACTTGTGGTTTTCACAAAACTATTTTAAATTGTAATTCATCTTTCCTGAACATGTAATCAAAATCGTTTTTTGAAAATTCCATTTCTGTATGTTTGTTGTCCATAAATATAAAAAAAAAATAAATAAAATTTCCAAAAAGTGAAAAAAGTTTTTGAGATATTGCCTAAATACACCTTCATACTAAATTTCATTAAAATGTATCCATCCATTTGGTCTCCAGCGAAGTGCAAATACAAACGGACAGATACACATACGGACAGGGTTAGAAAAAAAAAATTTTTTTTCAAAAACCCCACTTTTTGGGTTCTGGGGATCCTAAAAAGGATTTGAAGAACAGCTTGTAAAACTTTTTTTTACTGACGCATATGGGAGAACGTAAAAAGAGAAAAAAAGATTGTAAGAAAAATATTAGGGTGACTAATGGTGACTTTCAGACATTTCATAAGAGGCAAGGAGAAGAACATATATCATCCCTGAGAACCATTGTATGGACATAGAATTATATCTTTAAAACTCTATGGCCATACCAATATGGTGGAATTTACTTCATAACCAAGACTAAATGTATAATTTTATGAAAATCGAAGTACGACCAAAATGGAAACAATACAATTCATTATTCCCATGAAAATCGCCTGTTAACAACATGTAGTTGCCGGCACTAGTGGCGCAGTGCTGTAACCCAGCTACTTAGGAGCAAAGTGTTGTGGAGATTGTAGTCATATGCTCTTTGCTCGGTCCTCTTAAGGGCGTTCGCCCGGGCGCCCAGTTTAGCACTCTAAGGAATTTAGTTCTAGATTTTATCGCAACTGCCGCTAAGAGTAGTACAGATCTTGACTCACTAACGAACAAGAAATGTAATCCCCACTCCTCTCTCCCTCTCATAGCCCCCACCTTCCCCACCCTGCAAATTCGACAGAAGAACACAACTCATTTATAGTAAACTCTAGCAATGAAGTTTTTATGTATTATTAATATACTTTTTTAGCCAAAGATGATTGTACAAATTTCAACTCAAAATTTGAACAAATAGCATTTATATAAAAATAATTGATAACACTTTAAACAAAATATTTTTATCTTTAGATTTACTATATACTAGGTTGGTTAGTACCTTCTGTTCACAATATTTTCAAACTGTTAATAAAATTTATCACACGGTTTATTCATGAGTTATGCACCAATAAGACAAATTTGTCACTTTATGGACAGCAATATCTCCATAAAGAAATTTTTTATAATTTTTCCGCGAAACCCATTTATTACTTACATGGTTTCTAACAATTTTATTTCACAAACACTTCAAAATAATTTTCGATCGAACACCCTTCACATGGTTCGTTCAATGCTTACTATCAACTCGAACACAACTAAAGAAGGCTGGTATGTCCATGTTGGGTTATGGTCAGTATCCGGATGTTGTGTGCGGGAGAGAACTGAGTGTCAGGCCTGTTAATTAGCTGAAAATCAAACCAACACTACGTGGTTCAGATTGTACGTAGGGACTACAGTAAATCTGTAGGTCCTTTAGTTCCTCTGGCTATTGGGCTATTATTAAATATGCCTTTCTAAGAATATGTCAATCTCAGTTAGTAACCAGACTACACAGGCCATCCACACTCATCTTACACTCATATATACACTCATATTCACCTTAAAGTACGCACATAGTTGTGTCGACGTCTCATACAAGAGAATATATGACATAAAATTACTTTTAGGAAAAAGATGTCGCATTTCAAATTTAGTTTTAGGTGACAGGAAAGTGTCTGGAACTACGTGTTCTTGTGAAAGAAAGAAATCGAAATCCAAAATAACGAAACATTAATGTGCATAAAGAACAACTCGTCCAAACGGCGTTGACGAGTTTTTAATACTTTCCTTGCTTCGATTAGGCCCACACATAAATAATAAAAATACTTTGGATTAAGATATGTTCAAACTATAGCTTAAAATAAACAATATCGAGTTTGTAAAATTGATTATATATTATTACTTTATTTACCATTGCTTTTCTAAACTTGTATTCTTGCACATGGTAACACATGTAATGTGTATTTATATGTTTACAGAGTCCATTTGTGTAGGTTCTTTAGTAGTCATTTAGTGTGTTCAAGGAATACTCTTAAACTGGCCAAAATATAACTTTTATATCTTATTGCCATATTTTATTACAACTTGATGTATCTTAGCCAGTGTAAAATCGATTTTAAACTAATCATTTGCTTGAACTACCTCTAAACTTACACCGTCTTCAAGATTATCCAAGGTTTAGCATGGAGAAATTAATGCCCCAAGGAATGCGCCACCTGAATCTCCAGGATTAAAATCCCGTCCCTCCCCAGAGCATGCAAATCAATTATAATCATCAAGACTCTCGTCATACTTAGGCATTCACTTGAAAACAAACATGGAATAAGTTAGGAGTTGTACGTCAGTCGCAACAGTTGAAGCGGGCCTTCCTTCATGCAAGTAAAATGCGATTAATTCCGATCTCCACCAGGTACTTAACTCCTTCTTAGAGAGTTATAATTGCCTGATACATTTAAATAAGGGAGCTATTCAGGAGTCTTAATTGAATTTGCCATCGCTAGTGTTAACCAAAACTAAACTCTTAATTGGTGTGAAAATAAATAATATTTTTTCCCTTCAGTTCTTTATCTTATTATTTAAAACAAGCAGCGACCATAGGAATTTTTTTTGCTGCAAGAATTTTTAATTTGTTTAATTTAATTGGGATTTTTGACCATAAAAAATCGATTGGCACCTATCTTAACTCTGGGAAAATTCTTATTACTATTTCAGAGGCTCCTAGACGTCCAGTGTTATCGACTTCAGGCAGAAAAAAACAAAATGGAACCATTATCGACTTCTAGCAGGAAGTGGGGTAGCAAACTGTAGGCATTTGTCTCTTAAATCACATTAAACCCCTAGATTTCGGTAGAGACAACGTTTAACAGCTCTGCCCCCCTCCCAAATAAGAAATATGCTCAAAAACCAACATTAGGTAATGTCAAACTAATACACCCAAGTGAGGTATCAAATTAATTGTATTCTTCTCTTCGTTACTAATGTACCATCAGATTTGAGATAAGACTGTTTATGGGCTCCACTGCCCTAAAAACCAAAATTCATGTTCATACTGCTTAAGAATCCTGGCGTGGCCGTAGGTCGATCTTCCTCATGAGGCGACATGCCGAAATCCACAAATGGGACTGTAGCAGAGTGCCTTGGTGAGGCCGCAGGCCGAACTTTCCCCCGCGAGGCGTAGCAGAGCGTCTTGCGAGGCCGTAGGTCGAGCTTCTCCACGAGGCCGCAGGCCGAGTTCCACCGAGGGGCAAAGATAAATTCTGAAGACCTCCGAAACGAAATGTATTAATAACCTACAAGGTAGAGTAACAACAAACGATCCTCAGGATCCTCTGGTAGATATGGATGTTATCTCCTCAGTTTGTAAAATTCAACTGAGCGAAGCTTGGTCTCCCGTTACTATATTTAATAGGGAGAAATGTTCACTTCCTTATTCAAGATAAGGCAACAGTTAAACAATAAACTTAATTTTTATAAAGACGAGTCCAGCAATGGAGACAGACTCAGCATTGAGAGAGCCGTTCCTCTAAAACGAGGGAGGGGGTGTTTTATTTCAACTATTCGGTTCGAAATAATATCGTAATTTGAAGTGTTATTTGAAAGGTGAAGACCTATTCTAATCCGTAATTTGATTTTTGCTACACATTGATTATTTTAAGTATATATTTTCACAGATAAAGGTTTGAAACCTCAAATTCTTGACGATTTAATTAAATAAATATTAACATCAACTTATGGTTCACATGATTGGACCTTTAATAATCAATCATACATTGTTCTCAATGGCTCGTTTTAGTAATAACTACAAATCGTAAAGTTGAATTAGAAAATCATGTTTTGGGAAATGGTTCCCTTATGAAGAAGAATTTTTCAATTTATTTTTCAACAAAAGACACCGGTAAACAGTTAATAAGGATCATTTTGAGAGATACGAGTCCAGCAATGAACAAAGAACTAATATTTGCACTTCTGAATTAGAGCTCCTTCAGGGAGTTTTGATAGTCAAAAGATGGTTTTGGGAAGTCTTCAGAGGATTCAAAGGAGGAAAAAGAAATGTTTAAATGTGAATTTGGCCATTAAATCCTGTAAAAATTAAGTTTTTTAAAAACTTAGTAGTGTGTTATACCAGTTTTTCCTTTTTCAATATAAGTTCGTGATTTTGTAGTGGTTTTAAAAAGGGGTCTGAATTCGGCAACTTTTCCCCACAAAAGTAGTAGTTTAAAAAAATGTTCAAATGTGTTAAAAATAATAAAAAAACAAATGGGGGTCCAAATTAGGTACTTTCCTCTATAATTTCCTTCCTCAATTTCTGTATCATGGTGTATTTTTATCCTCACACAGTTGAAGGCAGAGTGAGTAGTGGAATCAGCTTTGAGGGTGGTTTGGATTCAGAGGAATCAGAATAATAATTGTAAGACGCGAGACAAAGCGTTCGTGAAACCATTGTTCTCGACAAGCCATGTGCAGCAAACCAACTTGGGGAAACAATATTAGGCTTAAGTTGTCTGTAATAAGATGGGTCCCGTTCCACCACCTTGGCTAATGCCATTGTCGAGTCAACAATGACTCTCTGGCTTATCAACGGCCGACCTGCCATTTCACAGGACGTCAAGCTGGACTCTGGAATGTCCACTTGACCTACAGATTTTGAATTTCATCCGGACTTTTAATTTAATTTAATATATATAAAAGGCAAAGCCCTCACTGACTATTATTTGTAGTCAAAACTCACATGCCGAGGCCGAAGGCCGAGGTGTATCGAGCGCAGCGAGCGTCGGGGTTGGCACGCGAAGCGTGCAGGGGTCTCCCCTGATTTTCTTATATTTTTTTGTTTGTATTCTAGTTTAGTTGTTGTCGTTCAAACTATCAAATCACAAATAAATATTATAAGAGTAGCCAGCACGTTGTATTTATGTGGTAGAGTAGACTAAATAGTTCCAATAATAATAATAATAAAGACGTACCTGTTATTGGAATAGCAGGTTAATTGATTTTATCGATTGGATATTTCAACAAGACTTCAATATAAATTTACATTTAATTCGTGTTTAATAAGTAAAACTGGGATAAGCCTTCCTTATCATGAGTAAAAATGAGCGATTGAACATGATAAGTTTGATGAATGAGCGTAAGATAGTGGTGTTACCACCTGATTTTTTTTTTTATTTTTATTTTTTTTTTTTTTTTACTTCATGATAGGTTTATTATGATTCTTCATAATTATTACATAAAATGTTTATTTTGGATTGGATTTATAAGTTTTATATTCATTCTTCATTATGAAGACACTGATAGAGATATACGCAAATTTGATGGGCGAATGAGTGGTGATGAGTGTAGATGGACGGGTGTAGTAATTTTTATTAAAGTCGACTGTTCCTTCGAAAGACCTATTTATTAACAGCCCATTAACCAGTGCAACTAAGGTGCCTACAGCTTTACGTGGAATCCGAACCACGTAGTATTGGTCTAATTTTTAACTAACTGACATGCTTGATACTTAATTTTCTTACCTACACAGAACTCGGACTCTGACTACGACCCAACTCTAACACCCAAGACTTCTCTAGTTGAGTTCACATCGATGACAACCATTGAGCGGACGCCTTGAAATTATTAAGAGGGCCGTGTAGAACCTATCAACTACAATCGTCATGACGTTTTGTCCCAACAAGCTAGGTTACAGTTCTGCGTCACTAATACCGATTTTTGTATGTATGACTTATTCAAGCTTTTACAAAAAATATCGTCAAGCTAACGATCTCCCCAACAAAAGTTCTCTGTGACGTCAGCCAGATGTGATCACTCTGTCTCTCTTGCACGGAAACAAACATTGAATAACTGAGGACTTATAAGTTCCAGGAGACAATAAGAGAATGACGGAGGATTTGCTAACTTCCTTCATGCAAGTCAAATGCGATTAGACGATGAGCTCAGAGTATTTAAACTGTACGGGCTGTGAACCACCGCCTGTCGTCTCGCAAAACGACTTGGAACACTTTGAGAAATGTATTCTTGTTTCTAATTTTCAAACTATGCCGTTATTATAAAACGAGAAAAATCGTAAAATATGAGGCTTTCAGTATTAACACAGTCTAACAACATTAGTCGTGACACTACGTTACGAACTGGAGACGTACGACACCAGTGATCCTAGCGGTGGGAGTAGAATTGTACCTGTACTTCTAATAGATAGCCATCTGCTGTACTCAGTTTATTACGACCAGCTAAACTCTCAAGAGTAAACGTGCAGTAGTATTGACCCACCCACTCACCCATACACGTACAGTGGTACGTAGCTCCTGCACTGTTTATACTCACAGCTGTTATTAGTAAATGTTAAATAACTTATGTCTAAAATCTGTCATGGCACATTTACTTTCTCCCATATTCGTTTGCATAGAGAAAGTATTGTGATCGCCCAAAAAACCTTTTGTTACAAGTTCGTCTAAAAATCCATTTTAGGGTCCCCTGAACCCAAAAAGTGGGGTTTTCGAAAAAAATGTTCATGTCTGTCCGTCTGTGTGTCTGTGAGTGTGTATGTGGACACTGGAGACCAAATGGATGGATCGATTTTCATCAAATGTGGTATGTATGTGATTTAGCCAATAACTCCAGACAGTTTATTTCACTTTTTTGATATTTTAGTTTTTTTTTTTTTATGGCAAAAATACACACAACAATGGAATTTCCCAAAATCGGCTTTAAATTTTCAGGTAAATTACAATTTTAAATATTTTGTTATTTATTACTTTATTTTGATCTATTACTATTACTAACCCCCTTTGAAGTACGATAAATTAATCTTTATTTTGCCTATTTATCTTTTTCATTCTTTTAGGTATAAACCCTCTTTCTTTCCTCAGATATTTTCAACTAGTCTTGAGTTTAAGTGTTTTTTTAACATCAAACTTTTGTCTTTTAGCTTGCTTCTAAGGTTGTTTTACTCTCTAATAATTCTATCAGTAGTATTTATAATATTTTCATTATTTATTTACAAAATTTACTTTTAGCCCTAAATGTCTATCCAGATATTTTGGAAGTTTAAATTAATTTTAAACAATCTATTTTTAACAAGTTGCAGATGCCACCGTACGTGTATGGGTAGGCTGGTGGGTTAATGCCAGCGTACGTGTATGGGTGGGTGGGTAGGTTAATACCACCGTACGTGTAGAGGTGGGCGGTTGGGTTAATGCCACCGTACGTGTAGGGGTGGGCGGTTGGGTTAATGCCACCATACGTGTTTGGGTGGGCGGGTGGGTTAATGCTACCGTACGTTAAAACAAATTGTTTTCTAACAATCTTCGAAGCGCCTGTGCTATTTGTGATACAATTCCCACAATACAGGGCTGTACCTGAATCACGGTTCAACGCCGTCACATTGTAAATACGATCATACACAAGAAAGAAACAAGTGGTCACATTCAATTAATAGTGAGCTAAACGTGTTTCTCTGGTTTTCCATGGGGATACAAGGCCAGCACCTTGTCAGTCCCCATGGACTGATAAAAATCTTCAAAATCAAATTTTGGACTAAATTGGAGTACGAATGTTCAACACTGTACAAAACAAAACAAACCAACAAATTATTTTGAAATGTTTTCAGAAAAATATGTTCAATATTTAATTGGAAAGAGCTCTACTATTAACTATATTGTATAGAAGAGTTTACTAAAAAAATAAAAATAATAAATTTGAATTTTCCCTCATGAAATATATTGTATGCAAAATCTTTAAGAAGAATCAATTTACAGAAAATTATAAAAATCTATTTAAAACTATTCGTTAAATTATTATTTACGTGTATATTTTAATGTCCCTGCAATTTATTTATACAAAGACAGTAAAACGGTATTTAATTTTTTATTAACATATTAGCTTATATTGGTTATATTTTTATAAGTATTATGTTTTTCATTTATTAATATTTTTATTGGGCTATATAATTATTCAATACAAACTAATATTAATTTTGTCTAATGTGAATTTCACGCTGGCATATGATTTTCATTTGTAAATATTAGTTTTAATTTGACGTTTTATTATATAAGGAATGGCTTAAACATTGAAACGTTGTCAGCTATGGGGGACCAAATAATCTTAATAGTTTAAAGAATATTTTTACAGTGAAAAATAGCATTTTTTACATTTTCTTTATGATATCTGCCAATCAAAATACCAATTGCTTGTATATGTTTTATAATGTTTACTCTTAAGTTTCATATATACATCTTTTGTTGATCTACTTGGTAGGGATCAGAATGGTTTCTATTTTTATCTTTACAATAAACTCTGTCTTTGCGTGTTTAAAGACAGTTAATTGCTCATCTGCAGTAGTTTGAGCTAAATTTGATTGGATGGACTACGCTACTCATTAGCCAGGTCGGCCTTAAACACGTTACAATGAGGTATTTATGCCTGAGTTGAAGACAAAGTTGGCAGCCCTGCCGTGATCAGCACAGTTCGCGCGGAAGGTGTAATCAGCTGACTTGTTTGCTAATCATATTAGCGGAACAGTGGGTCTTACGCTTCGATCGTCCAGGGCCTTTTAGGTTAGATTATAAAGTGATCGGCCCTACCGCCGTTTCCAAGTATATTTACCTATTAATGCGCCACGTGAGGGTTGGTTTAAAATACACTAAACAAAAGGACAAGATTCTAAACAAGGTGTTGCTGTTTTTCCTAACCTGTTTATTCAGTTTTAGGGGTGATAATACCTTTCGGAAACGTGCTACGATCAGAATGAGAAATCAGATAATATATCTCGCCGAAATAAGTTATTGCATATTAAACGCTGACTGTAGACTTTTGCGTGTGTGTGAATGACCATTGTAGTCTAGTTACTATTTGAACTTGAGATCCATTCCACTGACTATAGAAACAAAGATTGTCCAAGGTATTTTATGTAGACGCTCACCTTTGCTGCTATCTAACGGTGATAACCGTTCAGACGACTGTTTGGTGTACTGTTAGCTCAGCAATTAGTCACTTCAGCGTGTGCTGGACAGAAACAGAGAGAAGGATGAAGAAGGATAGAGAGGGTGACCGCTGGCGCTACCTGTGAAGACAAAACAAGAACTAATTTCACTGAACAGGAAAACCGGTTTCACGAAACTTTTATGAGTGGAAAATCATGTTGTTGCATTTAGAGTTCTTTTAAGTTTTATGGACATATACTATTGTATACGATGAAAAATTTAAACAATCCATATGTCCAATGAAATTTTATATTTACCAAATAATTGAACTTGTTTCAAATCGTGAAGTTTTTTATTGAAAAGCGAACAAGATACTAATCCTGGGATTTAGTTCAATGCAAGTGCCAAATGCGATTTTAGTTGCAGGTATATAAATATGTATGTACATCTGGTCTATATACACGTGGTTTTCAATATGACTCTACACTAAAAAAATCAGTCAAGTTTACAAAAACCAACAGACATCTACTTTTGGGCTTTTGTGATTGAGTATTATAATGTTACGGATCAAGGCAGCCACTATCGACACCGCCTAGGTATGGCGCCCCTTTCCTGCGCGGGTAACCGCCTGCGGGACCAATCCAGGTCTTCCAGGAAGGACTAGAATGACGGATCATTCGCCTTTAGCAGAACCGAGGCACTTCCTTTGGAGTCGAGAAGTACTAGATTGTTCTCCAGGTTCACCATCGCCAGTTACAGAATCTGGGCTTCCATCTCTGGGTCATATAAAGACACCTTTCGGCCGACCTGACAGGCAGTCAAGTGTCAGTGTGTGAAGAGTTAGTGACAGCAAGTGAAGATTCAGTGAGTGACAGAGTCAGCACTAGTGGATGTGATAGTGACATTCTAGTGACAGTGACAGTACCGAGTAGAGTGATAAGTAATATAAATTGCTGTTGATATTTGTGATTAATTTATGGTTTGTAATAGTGTCTAATTAATAACTTAAGTTTTCTAATATTTCATATTGTGATTTAGAACTTGTAAATAAAAGTAACAATTATTGGCCAGAAGTTAAATCGCCTTCTTTATTTAGGACCCCGTCAGACCGTGACAATAATCAAGTAAATCACCCTAATGAAGAACAATAAACAATATTAAAAGATAAATACCCCTTCTTAGAACGCCCCTCATCATAAAGTCTAATATTGCAAGATCTGTGACGTCTCAAGTGACAATAGAGCCTTGTATAATGCCAATAACTGGGGACCTGCGTAACAACAATGGAACCCTTTGTTTCAATTAAATGTAACATCATTCAAGAGATTCGTTTATCTGCCAACACAAGTTCCCATTGTTCGTACTCCAACAATGGCTTTCGTCAAAGGCGAATCACCACGATTATATGTCTAAGAACCCTAAATGGATAAAAAGCCATGTTGTTGTTGAAGCTTGAATGAAATAATCTCTATATTTAAAAGGCGAAGCCCTCACTCACTAATCACTAATTCTTCCACCTCCCTACAGAGCTGAAATTTCGTAAAAATTTTGTTATAGGCTAAAAAGGAAAACTACAGTATTTTCATCTTGATAAAATCCTCCTAATAGGTATAAACCACCCCTAAAAGATTGTTCTATAAGGATAACATTGGATAGATTTTATTAAATCAACAATAGCTGTATTGTAAGTAAATAAACATATTTATTTTGTAAGTTTGACATTCATCCTATTTATAAATTGGGTTTACAATTAATTATACTTTTTCTTTATATTTTACTTTATACAATTACGTGTAAAATTCCGTGGTTTAGAAAAATCCACGGAGGGAAGGGTAAGAAAGCGTGCAGAACTACCCCGAAGCGAAGCAAGGGCTGTCGGCTAGTTACAAATATAATGACAGCTTAAATCGGATGATTTTAAGAAACAAGATTTTTCCGTTCAATGTACTGCAGAAAATTTCTCGTAAAGTAAAAATATATTACATTTCTGATTGATTTATAATCTATCTATTTATGTTAATGTGTTTTTAGTTGGCTGTAGATATTGTACAGTTTTAACCATTGTTCGTCTAAATTAGATGACGTGATTTTGTTTCTTCAGTGTCTTGTTTTCTTCAATGCATTTTTTGCTGGTGTTCTCCTTTATAAATATGTCCAACCTTTAATTTACAAAAACTATTTAATGTATATTTTATTAAGATTAAGAATTTTTTTAAAACACAGTATGGTATTTTTCATTTTTTTATAAATACAGAACTTTTTTCTTAATCGTTTGCAGACATTACAGTTGTATTTTTATTAACGTCTAAAGTCATTATTTCAATATTGATGATGTTTTTAGTTATTAACGACTAAAAGTACAGCTGACTGTTACCTAAGCTGTTCTCAAAAAAGACGTATATTTATCGTATATTATTTTATTTTTTATTAGTTGTCATACAGGTGAATTTGTACAAACTATCTTTAAAAGCCTCTCACATACCTTTTTTTTAAACGTAGTGAAATATATGTATGATAAAAGTTGGTAAACACGCTCTTTTTGTGAAATCTTTTGATTGAAATTAAAATAGAAATTTGGTGATTTCAAATTTGAAAATGGAAAACTCTATTTGGGAATAGTATTTTTATTTACAAAAACTTGAAAACATAATATTCGTACATTCTTTTTAGTTTTAAAACATAAAATAAATGGTTCCAAAGAATTGGTACAAACTTTCCCGCATATTCAACACTAAATAAATCAAAACTTTGAAAATTACCAGTTTGATTCCCAAATATGTTTTTTTCCGTAACTCAAAAACTAGTTAAGTTACAGACATGCGGGTTTACTAAAATATTTTAAACTTTAATTTACTCCTTTCTGAAAATGTAATCAAAATCTTTAAAGCCGTTTTTGAGAAAGTTCCATTTTTGTATGTTTTTTGCCCATAGTAATAAAAGAAACTAACATTTCAAAAAAGATAAAAAAAAGTCTGGATATATTGGCTAAATACACATACATACCAAATTTAATAAAAACTAATTCATCCATTTGGTCTCCAGTGAAGTGCACATACACACGTATGGACAGACACAAAAAATAATCTTTTTTTCGAAAAAAACCTCTTTCTTGGGTTCAGGGGGTCCTATAATGGATTTTTAGACCAGCTTTTAAAAAAACTTTTCTTTGGACAGTCACAATACTTTCTCTGTGCTAACGCATATGGAAGAAAGTAATAGACAAAAACAGTGATATAAGATCTGCCTGAGGGGGTACTAAGCAGTTGTATCACCTATCAGTTTAAAAAGTTATGTTCATAGATAAAGCTGTGATCTTATTTTTAAATAAACATTGGCCTTATAGATAATCAAATTCAATATGGTGGCAGGTGTACCGGACTCTTAAAGGGATGGTTTTAAAAATATAAATTACATATAACGTTAAAAATAGACAAATCTATAACATGTCCAAACATAGGGTTAAAAACGTTTGAAATATAATAATGAACTGTACTTTCCGACTGGTTTTGTATTGTACACCTAAATATATAACTATAGATCCCGGAGAGTACTCCATCGCTGGCACAGAGAGGGAGACTCTTGAGCGCTCAAGACACCCTCCTGGAGGTAAGCCCGCCCTTGATGAATATGTCACTAAGCCGGGCCCAGCTAATCGCTTGACAAAGTAAACCTCCACTTAGGAACGCTCACTGATCACCATTCATCTAACTACACTTAGAAGGATTCGCCTCTAAGCTGGGATTGTTAACGATACCTTAAATTAATGGAAATTTTATCCTATATCAGCAATTTCCTATAATGGTTTGGTGTGAAAGTTTTTTATTTCATTGCTTTGAAATTGTCTTAAAGTTATTTTTATGGTATAACGTACGTTTAGCCTATAAATAGCCAAACCACTGATATAACTCACTTATGAAACTACTTGTGTGACTTTAAGTGTGTATGATGAATGTGTTGATGATATAGAAGAGTTTTAGTCATTTTAGTTTCAGTCTATTAAATCAAATTCTTTATTTTACTTAGATAAGATTTTGTTTGAAATTTTCTTAAAAGATGACATTTTTACCCTATTAAGGTTCAAGCTGCTTATTTGTACAAATAGTTTGTTTAATCAACTTTTTGGAACAGTTAAAAAGTACATTTTTCAATTGTTGTCAATTATTTATGATTAATTAATTACATAACATATTAGTATATTTACAAAAACGTAAAAATTATCAGCAAATAAGAAATTTCACTTTATTTCCTTAACAGTATATAAAATGGTGAATCCAATGACCTTAGGTAAATCAAAATCGGTCTAACAGCAAAAAAGGCTCAGAAGTATATACATACATAGATACATAAATGCAAAACTGTATGCATACATATAAACATAAATTTGTGCAAACATAGTTGCGTAAATTCATACGTACATACATACAAACATAAATTCATACATAAATACATACTTACTAACACACACACACACACACATATATATCGGTACATAAAAGCATACTTAAATACACAAACATATATATTCAAAGTGACTACATAAAAAATAAAACATATATACGTTACTATAAACAAACATACATTCTTACAAAGGCTTCATACATAGATACATATTTACTTTAACACATATTCGGCCGTGCGTACATACTTACATTCATATAATAAATGGTTACATAGGCTACATACATAAATACTTATATAGGTTACATATATACTCATACATACTTACATTGGCTACGTACATAAATACTACACACGTTCATATATACATACATAATTAGGTACATATAATCTTGATACATATTTTGGTATGATTTTACATACATTGGTAAATACAATTAATTATGCAATTATACGTATATAAAAAAAAAACAAAGATTTTTAGAAGTACCCAATTTTACATGTGTATCCAAAAACTAAAAAAGTACGCTCTTTTTTTGGAAGTTTTTTAATAAAATCAAAGTTTATTGAATTCCTGATTGATCGATGGTAACACACAACGTCTTTGTGCACAGAATTGCCTACAGTGCATAGACAGCATTGAAAATTGCCGTAGCATTGTCTGCAGACGATACTCGAGTGATTTAATTAACTGTCTGTCAGTCAGCTGGCTATCAGCTGTTGTACAAATGTCACTCATCCATGTCTCTGTTACCTGCATTGTCTTCAAGAGATGTATGTGTTCCGAGAATACTAAACTGTTATTACTGGATGGTTGTTCTATACATATAGGCCTAAAAATATCGAGCAAAAAAAATCAGTTATTTTCTTTGTTGCTACATGTCTTCGTTAAAAGCTTAATCATTAAAAATATATATAACATCGAAAATCATAAATATTTATATTACACAAGAGAAGTAAATTTTCAGCAGTTAAACAGAAGAATGAAGCAAACTGTGTCTACCTGACTTCACTTTTTAATGTTTTAGCCATAGAAAATTTAGGTTCAATAGAAAAAATATTTTCATAATTGGCTAACACAATTTTAGAAAAATAAAGCAATAGTATGTTGTATTTTTTTCTATTAGCGAGTAATTAAATTATTTCGTTAATAATAGATACGCTGAAGTTTTACTAAAATATAGAATAGAATAATATTTTATTCCACAAAATAACAAAAGTACAATATTTATACAACGGAATTCTAGCCATCGCATCAAGTAAATGATGGCTATTACAAAAAATATAACTTTAAAACAATATTTAAATACAGTCAGTTAACCGAAAATCAGGTAAAGCAGACAGCTCTCTGCAGCGTGGTTAAACTTAAAATGTTATCTTTTTATTAGTTTTAATTTGATTTATGTTGTACTAAAACTGATATACTATAACTATACCGATCCTATGACTACTGAAATGCTAATCAAATACCATAGAATAATACTAAAACCAATCTAGCTCTTCCATTTCATGTGCCTACAAAAAATAAACTCCTAAAACATTAATTAGTAATGGACAATAAATGTATAAATAAAATTATTTGGTTTCATTTTTTTTCCTTTAGACTAATGTTTTAAAAAACTTCCTTGGCCTGTTTTGTTAAGAGTAATGAAATATATAAGTCCAAAGGGGCTTCCACCATCAAGTGTTCAACATTCACAACAATGCTTAGTCGAAAAAATAACTTTGTTGTTGTTCATGTTTGTTTGTTGGTATAATTTATTGTTTACTTTGTTGTTCATTGTGTTTGTGCTGTTATTAATTGTTATTTGAATACTAAAAATGATTTAATTTAGTCCATTTAAGCTTCCACAGTGGGGGAAGAGTAGTTCTCTATCTCACTTCCACCACTCAGTGCATCTCCTCGCATCAGTGCATACAGTAGGTCTCTTTCCAATCAGCTTATCTATAAGTACACTATTGACCAATTGACTTTCAAAAAACTGTGTACATGTTGTTTTTCTTTTAGGTTCAACTCATAAATTTATTAAAAAACATATTCGTCATAATAAATAAGAAAACACAACTACCAAACAACTCTGGCCACTCAGTAATTAGGCGAAGACACTCGCCAGCGGTAACCTTTCTTGATTACTCTTGTGACATTTGCCTAATGACGGAGGCTCCTTGGGTGGCGCGCGTTCCAAATTAGCTGATGAATTTTAATAACAGCTGTTCTCTAAATATCACTTGTCCTTTCTACAAAGGACAAAAGGTCTCCTGGTAGTTGAATATGTTAATTTGATTACTCACCTGGGTGGGGTGTAAATATTCGGCTCTAACTTTATGACGTACAAAGTTAATGTAGTGTTTTTTTAAGCTTTTTCAGTTCATTATATCACACAGAATTATTTATTGATAACAATTTTAAATTTTTCTAAAAAAAGTCATCATTGAGTATCTAACGAAATAAATATGAAAATTTAATATTAAATTGAATTGAAGTGGATAAAAGCATTTTCTCTTTTCCAATTTCTGTAAATGTCAAATAAATCAAGTAAATCAAAATAAATTCATATAAAGAAAGTACTTGACATATTTCGAAATTATTCATGATATATTAGTTTGACAATGACAGTAAAAGCCTTCATATTATGTTATTCAAAAATTTTAAAACTGCATTACTTCACACACAGTTCATAATAATTATTCCACAGATACTTTATGTATTTGTAACATAAAAGTTACATATTAGAAGAAAAAATATTTTTATTTATAGCGTACCAAAAAAAATATTTTCAAAGTGAATGACATCTCTACAAAATCAAATATTTTTTTCTTAAAGTTACAGTGAATTCAAATTTATAAAATTAAAATAAGATATATTTCAATATTATATCATACTGCTTTGACATAAAATATTATCTAATTTTATAAAATTATTTTAAAATACGATTTTACATATACATTATATACATTATTATTACCACTTACTACTTAAGCATTTTATGTCTTCAACATAAGACCAGCATACTACTACTTGTTAAATTAATACGAATTAGTATTGTTATTCGAACGAGAAGATAACAATCATTTTTTATTTTTATTTTAAAGTGGACGTTCTTAAACGTGTTCTTAGCTTAAGTTTACATATTTATCGTCTTTTGTTTGTAAATTCATCAACAGAGAACAAAATTAGGGAGAAGCTAAAATAAAATAAACGGAGAGGAAAAGAAAACACGCTTCTCCTACATTTATAGGATGTTTATACTTTAACATAAGAGTTTTGGACCAATATCGCATTATCAAAAGGCTCAGAACATAACACAAATTACTTGGTAACTATTAAGTAAGCCTTGCCTTTAGCCGGAACGTTAGACAAAACCATCGACAGCCAAACGAAGCCTTACATGGCTCTCCAAGTTGCCTTTGTGTGAAGGGAAGGAGTTTCGACCCTATTCAACATTGTTCAGCAACAAATACAATGCTCTTTGCCCTTTTGTACGATGGTTCTTATTCTTCTTTCTCCCGTTGATATTCAACATACCTTAGCTTTTGTTAAATCCATCCAAGAATGTCTTTTAAACACAGACCTAGTGATTTGATCTGCATCCTTCCAGTAAGGTTCTTAAAATAATTTGTCAAGTCCTTAAGTGTTTGTAAGGAAAGTATATTACCGTCATACGTGTATATCATCACCACGTACGTGAATGGCAGGGTGGGTCATCACCACGTACGCGAATGGGAGGGTGGGTCATCACCACGTACGTGAATGGGAGGGTGGGTCATCACCACGTACGCGAATGGGAGGGTGGGTCATCACCACGTACGCGAATGGGAGGGTGGGTCATCACCACGTACGTGAATGAGAGGGTGGGTCATCACCGCTGTACGTGTTTGGATAAGCCGGTGTTGACCACTTTACATGTATGGGTGGGCCAACAAAACTACAATTCTTAATAAACAGATGTCTTTTTTAACTTCATGCTTTTAAATTATTCGTTATATGCTGTATTTGTTTTTGGTAATTTTGAAATCCTTTAGCAAAACTATATTAAATTTAAAACGTAGTTTTAGATGACGTAGTACAACTAACAAATATCCAAATAACTTTGTTATGAAACGATCCATTTTAAGTTTTAATAACACATTAAGCTACGTTGTTTAATATTAATAGATAATTTTACTCCCACTACTACATGACATAATAGCAAGATTTATATCCAACCATAAATGGGTAATTATTGACCAACCTCTCCTATAGCTGAATTTTGTTATAAAATACATTTATAAATTTTAAAATAGTAACTCCAAACTAAACTGGTGCTATTTAATCTGTAGCTCTACAAATGTAATACATATCAGATGTCGAATTATTATTTTTTGTCGTTACTGGCAGTATCTATAAATGTAAATTATGTAATAAAATTGATCCATTAATTTTATATGTTATTATATTATATAGTTGCCAATAAGAAAAATTATATTATTTTTGAAATTTGTAAAATTGTAATATTAGTTAAGTAAAATTATTTATACTTAGCACACAATAAATACGATTTTTATGCTGATTGACATACAAGGTGGGGAAAAATTTGGAAACGCTTTCACAACTTTTGTATGACTTCACTTGTAAAATTTAAATATTGTACACGATCAAGGTTACAAAAAACATACTTTTGACGCCATTAGTGACATTTAATATTTTAGGGGACTGCCCATGAGGAGTTGACGAAAATCTTGAACGTAAGCTTAGATCGAGTTTGGTATCAAATGAAAGGTCTACTCAAGAGAAATTGATTGCCGCAAACCGGACTTCGAAAGGTTTATCCTTTCCAGAGTAGCAGTCATTTGAATTTCAAAGTAACTAATTTGAACAATATTATTTTGCTGTTATTTAACAGTTTAAAGTAACTTATTCTGATAAAAAATTATACTTTATAGAACACAATTATTTAAAAAAATTTAATTATCAAATTATCTATGGAAAAAAGTAACGATGTTGTGAAAGCGTTTCCATATTTTTTCCACCCTGTATACAAAAGGTAAAGGGAAAAATATAAAAGGACATTTTCTGTTCGTATTTAAGTGTTATGAAATAAGTCTTGAATAATAACTTTTGAACAAAACTAGTTTATATTATTTGACTTTTATTTAAAATGTTGTATATACAAATTCAGTACAAACTCACGTGGAATAATTTCACAGACAATGTTCGTTCAAACAGTAACATTTCAACGAAAGTACGAGAGGGGTGGGAAACGTGTCTGTTATTTGAGCAGTAAAGAGCGTCAAATGTCAGATATGTAATCAAGGAAAGGTTGCTGGGTGTCTTTAGCTGATTAGCAGTCAGGGTGTGAGCTTACCAATACATAAAAAATAATTGTGAACTTTACTACTTTAATACTTACAATATAGTTCTAAATAATCGGCACATACTTTCCCCCATATTAAACACTAAAAACTCAAAACTTTCAAAATTACCAGTTTGATTCCCAAAGATGTTTTTTTTCTATAACTCAAAAACTATTTAAGTTAGAGACAGACATGCGATTTTTCCTAAAATATTTTAAATTGTAATTTATATATTTCCTGAAAATGTAATTAAAATCGTTAGAGCCATTTTTAAGAAAACCCTATATATATGTTTTTCCCATAAAAATACAAAAAACTAAAATTTAACAAAGTGAAAAATGGTCTGGAGATATTGGCTAAATACACAAAAATACCAAATTTCATAAAAAAGTATCCATCTGTTTGGTTTCCAGTGTACTTGCACATACACACATACAAACAGACAGACATTTTTAAATCGAAAAAACACGTTTTGGGTTCATGGGACCCGAAAACGTAAACAAAGTTAGACCAACTTGTAAACAAAGTTTTTTTTTCTTTTACATTCCCAATACGTTCTCTATACTAACGCAGATGGGAGAAACAAATTTTTATCGAAGCCTAAACTGTATAAGGAAAACAGCTGTTATACGTCTTAATTAAATCACTCTAGGGATAGAATTTCATTGCATGTTTTAGGGCCAGTAAGATGGAGCCTACATAACGAATGTCATATTACGTGGGTCGAGTCAAAAACCTTTTTAGTTTTTTAAAACTTTTCCCATCGCCCTTGGTCGGTAAACTTTAAAATTGATCGAATTACTTGATCTTAGCTTCTTTCTAGCAAGAAACTTTTCGTGGAACCAATTCGCTTACGAAATTAGATATATAGCTTGAATGTTAATAATAATAATGAATTGTTGACCACCAACAAATAAATGTTAATAAATAATAATTAAATATGTAATATGAATTGCTACTGAAATTATTAATCGATTGATATATTATGATGATGTAAATCAAAAGCTATAATAGTTCATTTATGTGGTATTAATTCCACTCGGCTACTTAGCACTGTCCCCGGCAGAGACGCTGTGAGGACCGTCAGCTAATAGAATCAACCTCTCAGCCCAACTTCCTAATGGTGATCGACCCTTAACAGGTCGTCTTGAGACCATGAATTGTTAATCTCTGTCTTAGACAAGTCTGTCACCCTTCTCCCCTCACGTACGTCACTTAGTCATCGACTTGGAGCTGATCCCTCGCTGACTACAGCAAGGTTTCACTACTAACTTCCTCAGCAAGACTAGAGTTATCTTCTTACGTACTGTTATTACGTTAAAAACTATTTGAACTGTTCTCATTTATACGTATATAAAATACTCTATTTGTCTCTTTCTGATTTTCCTTCATGCATTACAACGCCATTGATCCAATCTTTATTAAACTTTTTGAGGCTATGTACTTCTCTCCAGGGGAGGTTTTAAGCATGGTTTTATTCACATTCAAAAATTGGTCTACACTCCACGCCTTTACATTGTCAAGGCTATCGATCAGTAAAAACAAATTAAATAAAGGGGACTGGACGCGCCTATCTTATTCTATGTTAACTATATGTAATTTTTCTCAGAATATATAAGAGTTAGGCCAATGGGATTTTTATTATTTTTTTCAATCATACTTTGTTTTAGTTCCTCCTATAATATAGTTTTATTTTGACATTTCGAACTATTTTTTTTTTATTTTTTAAAGAAAACATTGCATTTTATTATTTTATACGACACTAAATATTTTTTTTTTTAGCAAAAGTATTATTAGTATCCTTATAATGTTTTATGGGGAACTAGGTAACTGTGTCATAAAACTGAGAAAAAAAATTTACTGCAATATCTTCAATGGTGGCTGAGAAAAGTTACATCAAAGTTTAAAAAACCTAACTTTCGGAAAACGATGAAAAAGCAAACTCGTGCGTTAATTTGGTAATGCATTTGCAATTTATCTGCCAATACAATAATAATCAAGGTTTGTTTTGCATTTATCAGCAAAATCTTCATAATTTAGGTGTTTGGCTTGCTGCTAAGCATACTTTTGTATTTTTACTTGACCATTATAGCCCATAATATGAAATGTAATAAATTGTAGAGTGGGGCCTATATAATACCGGTATTGTAATTATAATAGGCCTATGCAATATTTAGTTAATATTGTAACTTGTAGACTTTATTTCTGGCACCAATCTTTTTCTTATTTCCCATGATAGGCCTATCACTACAAAGTAATCCTAAACAGTTATAATAATAGTACTAGTCCTAATGATAAAATAATACACAATAATAAACAGCAGAAACCAAACTCAATGTTTATAATTTCACTACTTTATTTTTGTTTGCAAGCAGACATAAGTCAGACGACAGCAAAGAGCACAAAAGTAAACTGTCATTTCAGGTTAGGTAACACAAGAAATCTAAGTAGCATATCTGAACTAAAAGTAAATGTATAACAATGAATAGTGCTACTTTCATCCGTTCACACAATCAGCACCGTAATTTTCTTCGCCTAAAAACGGGATGCAAGGGTATAAACAATATATTTTTTTGTTGACTTCCCATTAAGATAGAAAAAACAAAAAATACCACGTTATTCAGCACATTCCAGAGCAAAATTATATATATAAAAAAATATATACATAAAAAAAATCTTTTTTGTGTCCAGTCCCCAAAAACTTTTGAAATGGGATAAATAATGCTTTTTAAAATTAAACATTGAATTTTAATCAAGAAAAACACTGTTATTTTTATACCGTAGCAAAACACAGGTGAACAAATAGTATTCTTATGAATTTATACAATTTAGTCTTTAAGACAATAAATGATTACAGCAACCTCAACAAAAAATAATGCTGCAGATATTTTCATTTTTATTTCTTAAAGTCTTTTGCTATTATCTTTGGCTGTTGTTCAAATAAATAGTCTCCAATTTAAATATCAAATCATGTCCTGTATAAAATAAATCTATTTTTTACATAAGAAGCATGGCCAAGTCTGATACAGCGAGAACAAGCTCAATAACAAATATTAATCTCGTAAACTACTCAAATATAAATTTGCATATTTTCTAAAAATAAAACACATTCAAGATAGTACATATCATGTATATACAGTGGACATACAAGATGTTATTGTAATGCTTAAACTCCATCCAGAGGAGTAGAGATAGGGATGCTGGGCAGTTAGGGGTGAGGAAGGGAGAAGCAGGATGTTGTCGGAACCGAGATAAGGCCCGTGTTATCTGTCACCACCCCACTTCCGGTGGTAAATCATAACCATTGTGCATTTGGACTCTGGAGTACAAGTGTAGCCAGTAAATATTCCATGCAGCCACTTGGCCATGCATAGAGACATCAAATATGCACGCAGACATCGGCTCAGATCGACAATCGGTCCGTCAATCAAGTACTCATCAAACATTCACACTTTCACGTTACTTACGGTCCACTTGCCATAAAGTGGCCCTCTCCTTCCCCCGCAGCGTCTAGACACAATAACACAATAATATCTACATACAATAACACAACCTCTAGACACAACCATCGATACATGGTAGATAGATAGATAGATGAGCATTTTTATTCACAAAAACATTAATTACAACATAAAGATTATATAAACGGTGGAAATAGTTTCCCTCATGGGCACATGCCTGGGGGAGGGGAACGGGCCACTACCAGCCAGACGTAAAATAAAATGAAAATGTTACTATTATGTAAACAAATAAAAAATAAAAATGTAAATAAATAAACTTATGTTTCATAACAATTATTACTTAAATTACAAAATTACAAAGAGACATTTTTATAAACTAAATTTCGTAACATTAGAAGCCACAGCAAATAAAATTAAAATAAAATAAATAAAAACTGATAATAATAATAATAATAAAAAAAAGTCCTGTAATCGGCTAAAAAAAACTACCGTAAAACCTGACCTAAAACCTGGACACATTTCAGACACTTGCCCACGCCCATAATTACACAATATTGATACACAAAGCATTACACATTCATACACTACCGCATACACACCTACATGAAAGATCACACATACCTAAGAGAGACGCACCCGACTCCTCCTTGCACACATGCACGTTTAGAATACACAAATTAAATACACTATCTGACATACACCTTCATATACGCACACACCTAGCATAAATAATGGGCGCAAGCACAGTGACTGTATATCACACACACCAACCAAAACACACAACACATGCACACACACATACATCCTATCACGCACAATCATACCACAAACGCACATTAAAAACCACACACGCACAATCAAACCTCACACGCATACACTCACACCTCACACATACCTCACCCCACACTAAAAAAAAAAAATAAATAAATAAATAAAAAAATATATGAATAAATAAACACACACACACGCATTCACACGCACACCAACATACACACAAAACAGACAGCATTCACACCCCCCCTCACCTTTCAAGCACCAACATAAGTTAAAGTTTGACATTTATAAACCTTTAACTCAGCCTCTAGACACAACCATCGATACATGGTAACTCAGCCTCTAGACACAACCAGCGACATACGACAACACAACATCTAGACACAGGCGTCGATATATACCACCACCAATATACATGGTAACATAGCGTCTAGACAACCATCGACATACAATAACACAACCTCTAGACACAACCATCGATACATGGTGACTCAGCCTCTAGACACAACCAGCGACATACGACAACACAACATCTAGACACAGGCGTCGATATATACCACCACCAATATCGATACATGGTAACACAGCGTCTAGACAACCATCGACATACAATAACACAACCTCTAGAAACAACCATCGATACATGGTTACACAGCCTCTAGACACAACCATCGATATACGACAACACAACCTCTAGACACAACCATCGATATACGACAACACAACCTCTAGAGACAAGTGTCGATATATACCAACACCACCATCGATACATAGTAACACAGCGTCTGCACAACCATCGACATACAATAACATAACACAAGCTTTGATATATACTAAGACAACCATCGATATATGGTAACAGCCTATAGACACAACCATCTACATACAATAACACAACCTCTAGACACAAGTGTCTATATATATAAACCATCAATATAGGGTAACACACCCCCTACACATAACCACTAATATGTACTTACACAGCCTCTGTACTTCAATGTTGTTACAGGATCATTGGAGCTAGTTCATCCTTGCACACGAAGTAACTTGGTTGAATTTAAATTTTACACAGTTGTTAATTTGTTAGATACTTCCAATACTTTTATTGTGTAAAAAGCAAATACAATTCTAGAAATGTATAAAAACTCTTGTTGTCTTCAAATGTTACCACCTTAAAATACATATCAGTTAAAACTTGTATATTTTTACTGACAGACATTTTCTAAATAAACCCATCATTCAAGGAAAATACACATAACGAGTATCATAAATAGTACACTGTGAAACGAGGTACCATATAATAACTATATAATATCTTACCGTCATTTGCGTCAACTTTCTTAAGTGAAAATAACAATTGTATGTACATACTAGAGGAAAACCCTGCACGCTTCGCGTGCCAACTCCAACTATCGCTGCGCTCTATACACCTCGGACTTCAGTTTCAGCATGTGGCTTTTGACTACAAATTATATTAAATTATCTGCTTAACGTAAAATCAAAATAAATATTAAATTTATTTACAGTATCTCACTCACACTACTTGCGTTGCACTCTATTTATTAGTATAAATACCCAATGGTATTACTAGGCATATTCCAAACGTGTTCTTTTATTTGTTTTTGTTTAACAGCTGAAGATTAAAACCTTAATGATTCAATAGGATAATGTCATACATACAAAATAAACATGTTTATTTATTTACAATAGATGTTATTAATTTATTAAAATCAACCCAATGGTATTCTTATAGAAAAAGGAAATTTTGAGGGGCTGTTTTTACCCCTTAGGAATAGAATTTCGAAAAATCCTTTCTTTGAGGGTAACTTCCATAATAAAGCTAAATTGTTTAAAATTTCGTGTGAATCCGTTCGGTGGGTTTTGAGATTTCATGATGAGTGAGTGAGTGAGTCAGTCAGTGGTATTTGGCTTTTCTATATATATAAAATCCAATGTATGTTTGTCTGTCTGTCCTTTATGCGCTACCAAACCGTCCAGCCGATCGCCATGAAACTTGGGGAAGTTGTTCTATATACCCCAGGGAAGGTTTCTGTCCTATTCCCGTTTCTTTAATCCCTCAGGGCTCCATCCCTTGGACTTCTAAAGTTTCGATGTTAATCAAATAGCAGGATGCATGAAGGTATAATAAGTCAAATATAAAAAGAATTTTAGCTGTGGGTTTTTTATAATCAAAATTATACTGTTTATATTTTTATGTTTTGATTTTTTGTGAAGCTATATTAATTGATTGATTTATTTGATTAACAGCTGTTAAATAAAAACAAATATAATAAAATTGTGGTAGGCAAAACTTTCAAAATTAAAAATAATTGATAAATATTTAAATAAAAATATTTAAAAAATATTAATAAGATAAATATTTAAAAAAAATAAAGTAGTAAACTACACAAAACATCAGCTGTTGTAAATTGGATACTATGTAAACTGAAAGGTTGCTGCACATTTCAATGATACAATCAAAACTCAATATTATGACCGGCGAAGCGGGCGGGTACAGCTAGTATATATACGAGTATATATAAGACAATACTAGTCTACTCTGTTTGTTTACATGTATAACTTCAAGGCCAATCAGCCAACTCTGTAACTCTCTCTGAACGCTGTAACAAATCGAATGACAGACATTCGACTTTGCCATTTATCCTGAAAAATGTCTCAATCCACCAACTCCCGAAGTTTGAGCAGTTCGCCGTGTTTCACTGATAAGCAGCAAGACAAGTGGCTGGAGTTGGGAAAGTTAGAGACATCGTGTTGTTGCGTGCCGCCCTTATCTCGCCAAATGTCGACGACGAATGCAAATCTCGTCTCTCCGACACGGAGCTAAATGGTCGAGGTCACGCTTGGTTACGTGCCGTCTGACGTCATCGTATTAATGGCTTGACATTCTACACTGTTAATCAGATAGCACTTATTAACATACAGAAATACTCACTTCACCTACCTAGCAAGCATTTCTTAAACATTGTATTGGAAAATGTATATTTTTCCTTTTACCATATTCGACATTCAAATCAATTTTAGCAAATAATAGATATACGTATAGTGTGGGTGGGATGAACCACCACAGTACCTGAGGGTGGGTGGAAGGAACACTACAACTGTACTTGTACGGTAGGTAGAAGAGACATTACTACCGACTACCGATTAAATTATTTCAGTTAATCACATTTATTCAAGAAAATGTATTAATAAACTACATTTTCTTGAATCGTATATAAAAGGCAGTGAAAATCCGAAATCTGAAGAGAGAAGCTATAGTGACAACAATAGTTATACGAACAATGTTCTTATATATTTATTTTTATTTATAACAACTTCATTCTTCAGTTCAGGCCTTACCATGAACTATATTCAGCTATCAATAAGTGACTCTTTCTAAGGAATAGTCAACCTTAGTTAGTAACAATGACTACACTCGTTTATTTACATTCATCACACTAGTTTGATCCCCATATCTCTGCGAATGGCGTCTTAATGATTAATAATAAACTAATAAAGTAATAACCACTAGCCCAGTCTGGGAATCGAACCTTAGACCAGGCCGAATCCTTAGTCACTAAGCCAACACGCGATTGTAGCTATTTTTTCAATAAATGGTTCCAAATAATTGGGACAAACTTTCCGCCATATTAAACACTAAAAAATTAAAACTTTCAAAATTACCAGTTTGATTCCCAAATCAAGCTAGTCAAGTTATAGACATGTGGTTTTCATTAAAATATTTTAAATTTTAATTTACATCTTTCCTTAAAATTTAATCAAAATCGTTAGAGTCGTTTTTTGAGAAAATTCTATTTTTTTATGTATTTTTCCCATAAAAATAAAAAAATAAATAAAATTTAAAAAATAGTATGGAGATATTGGCTAAATACACCTACATAGCAAATTTATTTAAAACGTATCCATCCTTTTGGTCTCCAGTGGATTGTACATACATACATATGGACATCCACAACAATTTTTTTTTAACACTTTTTTGGATTCAGGGGACCCTAAAATGGATTTTTAGACCAACTTGTAAAATATGTTTTTTCATCGATCACAATACTTTCTCTATGCTAACGCATATGGGGAAAGTAAAAATAACATTTTTAAATATAAAATGAGAGTATACTATCTAAAACCAACAACACTGACAGACAAACAAAATATACACATGTGATCGGAGATTCATAAAGTATAAGCACTAGTGGAAGGTGACGAGGGCTGCTGGGGTGGTGTACGTGGCCGGCGTAGCAACTATGGGACGAATTAAAAATGCCCTCCCCTGCAGTGTATTTTATTAAACATGTATAGGCCATAAAGTGAACCGTTTCCAATCTCGGTCCGGTGTTTCCTTTTCAAGAACAAATGTGACTCCAGACTTCCAGAAATCACACGTAAGAGAGGTTGTTGTACGTGATAGCAATTTTTAGTCTTCATATATTATGTATACTTTTTTAAGTTTTATTCTGTCGATGGTGATGAGTGGATAAAGCCATCAAAACCCCGTTTCTTTTGGTGTTCCACAAGGTTCAGTTCTTAGACCGATGCTCTTTTTAGTCTATATTAATAACATTTCTGATAATACCTTCTAAAAATCTTTGCTGACGATATTTGCTTGTCTCTTACGAGTATCTCATCTGAATATATTCTTTTCAGTATTTTCTTATATCAATCTCCTGCAACCCTCTAAATATTTAATATGTAATGGGTAATTAAACTAAGAAAACTATTTTTTAATCGCGTTAATTTGAAAATTAGTTACCAAGTGGACTGTATGTATATACGCTAATACCTATGTAAGTGACCTCGATTTCTTCTTTTTTTTTTTTTTTTTGTTCTTAAAGAAATTTAGCCTTTAATCCAGCTTTAGATAAATTACCATTGTCAAAAGTATTTACTCTTTTCTATCGTTTTGTTTTGACTAATATAAAATTATGTAGTCATCATGCAATGGTATTTATGTATTATTGATCTGTGCTAATAATTATTTTGAAATTATGTGATTGTATACCACATATGTCTCAATCATTATTAACTCTGAGGCCAGAATGCGTAATACATGTTTATTATAATAAGTAATTTTAGTAAACAAAGTCTAATTACTACATCAAATATAATTGAATCATATTTTAAAAGATAATTTAAAGGTAACTTTTTCTCAAATAATGGTTCTAAACTATGATTTCTTCCTAATAGAACGTATAGCAGATGTTCTATCCTACACTTCTGAAAAATACTTCTAGAATGTCATGTCCTTCATAATGTATTATTACGTTACCAACTGTAATGAGATGGGGTATTTTTTTTTAATATATTGATTTTATTTCTCACAAAGTGTCACTAACACAAGGAGAGTGGGCTGAATTGGTTATCCGGCTTGAATTCACACTCCATATGACCTATTATTAACAGTTAGTAAATTGTTAAAATTGGCTAATTTACTAACGCTTAAAGGAATAATTGTTGAGATATTTTTTGCCTGATTTGCGAAAATGTTATATTGGTCTTATAGAGAGTAGATTTGTGTTTGTTGGAGATCACCGGAATTAATTTCTTATTGTTTCACCCTTAGTTCGCAGGTCCACGTTTACAGCAACGCCGTCTTTTACAAGACTGCAAAATGGATACAGCCTCCAGATTGCGTGTATGGAGTCGGCAGGCGTTAGGTAGTAGACGTTATTTAGGCAACAAGGCATACCATAGGCTGTTCTGATTTGTATTTTAATAAATTAACTACATTTAAATTACTATTTTTTTTAATTACTAATATAGATAATCTACTTTGTTTAAAAGCTGCAATTTATAAACATAGTGTAGAATTGAAAAGGAGATTCGCCATCATTTATATGAGTATTTACTTTAATTGTATATTGCTAATAGTTTTATTGGTAAAAAGTAGATATGTGTGTATTCTCAGGCTTTTGACGTGACTTTTCGAAAATCAAAATTTTTGTAGACATTTACTTAAATAACCACCAAACTTTTTGAAGTTACCACTTCAAGATTAAACCATATACTAATTTCTTTGGTATTTTGAATCTTGTAAACCATCAAATAAATATTTTTTAATTAGTTTTTAAATAAAAAGTTTTACGATTTCAAATTTTTTACAAATTATTTCCTAAGTATTTATCTTCAAATGATACTACGGTTCTTATACCAATAAAGTTAGAGTAAATCATAAGAAATAAGAATATGTTTACTTGTTAAAAATAACTTGAAATTTAAAAGAGTTATTTCAACTTTTTTCACTCCCCTACCACAAACAGTTTTTTTTTTTTTTTTTATTGTATATTTTTGTTGCCATATTTGTTATATTTACATACTTTTAAGATATAAAATTAAGGAATGGAAGACAAAACCATACATACAAAGATTTGGTGAGCAGGTGGAGGATCCCCTTAAGGAATGATAAAGTTCTTAGAGATAAATCAAGAGTTTTCATTTATCGGTTTATTTATAAATTTTATGATACAAATATAAATCTGATTTCGTACAAATTCCAGTTACAGAAACAATTCCTCTTAAATATTACAACTGCTAGCTTCATCAACAATACAACAAAGTGTTGTTTGGGTGTATAGTACACGAAAACCCATTCCGTTGAATCAAAATGCAATATTGAAAACAGAACCAGCGTCATAACCGTAAAGTTGACTCGAGTGCTCCCGCCAGAGATGATTGCCGTCGTACAGCACGGGGAAGGGCCACAATCGAATATTGATATCTGTTGTTTATCAGTCGGTAGGTAATCTCCTTGCAGCCCACATACACACGCACTGCCAATCCAATAACAGCCAATATCGTTCAAGTGTGACGCAATTTATCCCCTTTTTATGAAAACGTATTATGATCATGATCCCTCTGCTAGCATTCTTTTTACTTACTCCCATACGCGTTAGCATACAGAAATTATTGTGATCGTCTGAAAAAAATTGTTATACAAGTTTGCCTAGAAATACGTTTTAGGGTCCCCTGTACCCAAAAAAGTATTTTTTCCCCGAAAAATATTTAGTGTCTGTCCGTATGTGTGTCTGTCTGTGTGTATGTGCACTTCACTGGAGAACAAACGGATTGATCTGTTTTTATGAATTTTGGTGTGTAGCCAATATCTCCAGACCATTTTTTTCACTTTTTTAAATTTTATTTTTTTTATATTTTTATGGGAAAAACTGCTCTGTTTTAGTTATATTATCAGGAAATATGTGCATTAAAATTTAAAATATTTTAGTGGAAACCGCATTTCTCTAACTTGACTAGTTTTTTAGTTATGGCAAAAATGTTTTGATTTTATAGTGTTCAATATGGGGGAAAGCCTGTGCCAATTCTTTGGAACCATTTATTTCAACCTTGTTTCTTTCTTCTGTTTCATTTCTTTGTCTATCGTTTGTTACTAACCACTGAAAGAAAAAAACAGAGGTCGGATTGAATAGTGCGCTAAATATGTGTCCAGTTAGTGTGTCAAGAAATTATTTTGCCATAGTGTCACAGCGATGGTAGGGCCAGCACTGTTGTCAGTGCCTCCCTCATTTCCCTGAATCCTCAAGGATATACACAGAAAATATTACTGAAAATGTATTCAGATATACACTATTTATAATCTATTTCGTAGACATAGCGGCCAGTGTCATTAATAATAACTAAAGCTTCCGGTAACGACAGCATCAAGGGGTTATCTACAATATTTACATTACCAAACGTTTCACCCATGCTATGATGTGGCATCCTCAATGATCAGTAATCTCAGCGATACCACTTTGGTTATATGATACTACACATAGATATAATACATATATAAATGTGATTTATATCACACTCAATCGTCACACTCATTCGAAGTCCATATCTTGACGATCGATGTCTTACGAATAAAAAAGTTTTAAAATAAATTATGAGTTTTTTATTTAAAATCGTCAAGAGAGATACTCATGATTACGTATTACAATATAAAGATACTCATTTTTTTTTTACAAAAAACCAACTTTTATTTCACTAGAACCATTGTTGGGTGTTGGCCCCCTTTATGATTTTCTATGTAATAAATTTTATCAGTTCAGTTTTGAAAATTTCACTCAAAGACCGTGAAGTTTAATATAAGCTAAAGAGAGCTATTTTGATTTACAGTATATGCTATATTCTAGATGAAAGGCAACTAATATACACAATTTTAAATCCACACAATTCATTATTAAAGATGAATTTCATTATTCAATCGTTTTACATAAATTAGATAAATATAAAATTATCACAATTCGTGCCGTGGTTTGCTTGGTTAATAAACCACCAGGTAGAGCGTAGCAAAGTGAATTAGCTGGTGTTAGTCCACTAGGGTTTGCCTCATTAGTCAGCGAGACATATGTGCGGTGAGGTAAGGGCTAGCGGCTACAGCCCTGCCGTCTTGGCTATAATATTAACCCCTTCCGACCTGTTTGTGAATAATCTTGAGTTTAAGGGGCTTCTTACGTCTGATTTCAATTCATTATTGATATATAACACTTGCCTGTATATAGTGCCTATGTTAACTGCTTACACTTAGGAATGGCATCGATATATTGGAAATATGGATAAATATGTTTCAATATATCGATATTTACTCTCGATAATACCGGCCATATTGATATTTTGGTCCGATATATAATATCACTAAATATTGACGTGTTTCTCTTTCATCAAAATCATCACAATACGAAAAAACATATTTAAATTGCATTTTATGCGTACAAAAACATGCATTGAAATAATAAAACAACTTTATTTAGTGTTTTACGTGAGATGAACGCACTTATATGTAGTTTAGTGAATTACTTAGTTTAATTTTTAGTGTTTATAAGCAGCCTAGTGTCATTTTTAAATCTAGAAAACAAAAATAACAATGTTATTACATTATTCCTTTACAATTACTTTAAAAGTATAATTATTTTGATTTTTTTTCATTCAACCTCACAGACTACAACTTGTTTCATTAGATGAGTGTATTTAGTTTTTACATTCAATTGGCTATTCTAAATAGTGACAAAAAAACATGATGAATGATTTTTAATCATGAAATAAGAGTTAGTGCGTCATTCAAAACAGATAAATAATTTACTATTCGATATATCGGTTACCCGATTTATAGATTTTTTCTTTCGATATTATTGTTAGATCGATATCTGGTTTTCAATAAATCGATATGTAGAAAATATTAGCCATCCCTATCTAAACTTGAAGTTGATGAACAGTATATGGAGATAAGAGCTACCAGTGTCTTAATCTGAACATATCTTACGTTAATTGGTCTAACTTTTTTAGAAACTAAGCTGTAACTGCAACGAAAATCCCTATTCTAAGTTTCATCATCATAAATTAACGGTATGTGTGTCCTTTATGTAGTTATCAACCCCTTGTTGGTAAGGTGGGGAGATGGCCACCAAATCGTAAACCCTCTATTTGAAGATAAGATGATAGTCGGCACTGGTGGCGCAGTGCTGTAACCCAGCTACATGAGGACAAAGTGTTCGATAGATTGTAGGCGATAGGTTACATGCTCGATCCTCTTAATACCGACACGGCGTCCGCTCAATGGTTGCCATCGACGTGGGCACTACTATAGAAGTCTGGGGTGTCCATGTTGGATAGTAGTCAAGGTTCAGATGTTGTGTAGGGAAGAGAACTGAGTGTCAGACTTGTCAGTTACCTGAAAATCAGACCAACACTACGTGGTTCGGATTCCACGTAAATCTGTAGGTCCTATAGTTACCCTTGCTATTGCGCTATTAATAAATAGTCTGAGATAAGTCGAACTCACATAGTAACAACGACTACACTCGTTCATTTACACTCATAATCCCTCATATTCGCCGATATCTCCACGATCAGCGTCTTAGAAATGAATAATAATAATGAATAAAACGGTTATTTTAAGACTACAACCAACTTTCAAACATACAGAACATAAAGAAGCTCTAGAAGGTAGCAGATATAATACAGACTTTCATTTCTAACATAAACACAATAGACAGATTATTTACTGAATATTCGTCAGAAGTGACAGGAAAAAGAAACCGGAACAACCTGGTCCAATAAAAGAATGAGACCTCATTCGGAAGGGATTAAATGATTTCGGGTGCAAAGAAAAGCTTAATTATCAAAACAGCGTTGACTGTAACTCGTGTACACTGATTGGGCCCGATCTTAATTTTAATAATTAAAGCTATATCTTACGTACTTAAAAAAAATCATTAGATGGTTTTTGGAATTGAATTTAAGGCTTTAAATGGCCGGAAAGCAACTTCAGTCCCTATATGAGCTGGAGAAAACATTATGACCTTGATGTCTCACCTAACCGTCCTATGTACAGGGTGTTTGGAAACTCTTTAGCCAAACTTTGGGATTTAGTTCTGAACATAGAAACAAACAAAACATTTCATGTAATAGTATGGCCTATCTCGCTTCGTTAAACGTCTGCCCCTTTGGGTTTGTGATTTTTATAAATAAATAACTCTGGAACTATAAATGCCACAGATTTCAAATGTTTCATACTTAGGAAGTCTGATAGCACGTAAACTTACAATGGTTTTTTATATTTTTTGTTCAACAATTTGGAAATCGCTTACGTTTTAAAAATTAAAGATTTACAAAGAAAAAAACATTTATTTTCCTATCCTAAGCTATTTCCAAACGGCCGAACAAAAAAATATCGAAATTCATTCTACGTTTAGCTGCTATCAGACTTCTTAAGTATGCAAATTTAAAAATCTGTAGTACTTATAGTTCTTGAGTTATTATTTTTTTAATAAAAACCATAAACACATGGACAGACGGTTAACGGAGCAAGATATACCATACTGTTAAATGACATATTTTGTTTGTTTTTTATGTCCAGAACTAAATCCCAAAGTTTGGCTAGTGAGTTTCCAAACACCCTGTCTATCACTCTTAATAAAAGACAAATAATACATTTTATAACTGGAATATTAAAAACAAGGTATACTAAAGTGCCTTCAGTTATCTTTAGGTACTGCATATTTACATAACGTCTTCTATTCAAATTCTGAATGACTTATTATATGTTCATAGTTTAGTTATTTTATTCAAAAACGAGCTTCGGAGATATATCTAGTAATAAACTAAATCAATTGTTCCATTGAATTCCTCGCATCGTATTAATAATAGTAGATTTAGAAGAGCCTGCTATTAGAGAATGAATTGTAAGATTTATTTTAAGAAGTTACAATAAGCTGTCAAAAAAGTCTCGCATTCCTCCGCCGAAAAGGTTTGGATGCTTGATGTTGAATTACTTGAAAATGTTTAACTTTTTCGGTAGTCTAACTCCACATTCCAACTCTAATATTGTACAGATTGTACATTGATTGTATGTTTGCAGGTTCTGCGTCGGAGACAGGTTTTATCTTTGCGAAAACAAGATTCTCTGCGAGTACGACTACGAGGAACGTCTGGTGTTTGCCAACATGGCGTACAACCCTCCCAGCATCGCGCAGCTCAAGAGGCACACTAGCCATCTACCGGTAAGCCCTACCGCCACTATATTCCTCAATACACAACACATATACTACATTCCAATTATAAAACAATTCATGAAATGTTGTTTATAAAAATTTTTTTTAACCCTTCAAGTGGTTTGGCATATTATTACGCCATTGCTTATTTAAGCGAAAATGACTAGAAAAGCATTTTAAATTATAGAAAGTAAAATCATAAAATAAACATTAGGGCTTATGAAACTTATACACTGATAATAGAACTAATATTTAAAGCCTATTTGACATAACTAAAAATCAGAAAATCAATTATGCTTTTTTAACTTTGTAAAAAGATTATTTCAGAATCTACTAATTATCTACGAAGTTAACACTCGTTTTCTTCTTTGTTTATACTTTTAACGTTAAGAATAAATGGTTCCAAATAATTGGCACAAACATTTCCCTGTATGAAACACTACAAAATGTTGAAAGTTACCAGTTTGATTTCCAACTGTGTTCTTCCAAAGCTCAAAAACTAGTCAAGTTAGAGACATTCTGTTTTACTCAATTATTTTATATTGTAATTCACATCTTTCCTGAAATTTTATCAAAGTAGTTAGTCTTTTTATCAAAATGTGCCGTCTTTTTATAAAATTCTATTTATGTATGTTTTTTGCCCATAAAAGTTATAAAAACTAAAATTTCAAAAAAGTGAAAAAGTTGTCTGGAGGTATTGACTAAATACTCCTACATACCAAATTTCATAAAAATGAATCCAACCGTTTGGTCTCCAGCGAACTGCACATACACACAGACAGATAACAAAAAGTTTTGGTTTAAAAAAAAAACACTTTTTTGAATTCATGGGACCCTAAAATGGATTTTTATACCAACTTGTACAAACACTTTTTTTGGACGTTCACAATACTTTCTCTATGCTAACGCATGTGGGAGAAAGTAAAAAAAAAGTGTTTCTAATTTGTTCATAAAAACTTCTAACATTTTGTTTATTTAAATTTTACAATCTACTGTTTTATATTTGGTTTTGTTTTGTAAGACGAAAATAAATGTTAGGCTAAACGATAATTTTGTAATGACAGACAATTTCAAATACAATAGTGTTAATATCCTGGGCCGCAACAAAAGTGAATGAATATAACACAAAGGATAATTAATGATAGAGCGAGCGAATCTTCGGACAGAAGAGGTGTCGATCAATCAGGACACAAAGGACTCGGTGGATCCTGCTCCAGGAGGGCGTTGATCCTGTGACTATCGTCGCTACAGTTTGCTGACGTCAAATATTGAAACTTTTGATTTATTGTTGATTTAACGAAATCAGACATATGATATTTCCATACATACTATGATTTTTCTATTCATGTATTACGTGATTACTTTCTTCAATTATAATCACAATAGTAACAATGATAACAACAATAACAAACTGCCTTGATTTCAACAGTGTTATTTTTAAATTAAAATATCTAATATGATTAAAATTATTTGTTTTTCAAGTAAAGAGTTAATATTTCCCGCTGGATGTATAATTCTACTGTTAAATTACCATTGTGAACATGTTATTCTACAGAACCACTGTAAGTATGTAACAACTAGATACTAGCCCTACCACCCACCATTTAGACGAATATAACTACTAACGGCTCTCCTACCTACCATTCAGACGTAGTTTACAACTACTAACGACTCTCCCACCTACCATTCAGAAGTAATCTACAACTACTAACGGCTCTCCCACCTACCATTCAGACGTAGTTTACAACTACTAACGACTCTCCCACCTACCATTCAGAAGTAATCTACAACTACTAACGGTTCTCCCACCTACCATTCAGACGTAGTTTACAACTACTAACGGCTCTCCCACCTACCATTCAGAAGTAATCTACAACTACTAACGGCTCTCCCACCTACCATTCAGACGTAGTTTACAACTACTAACGACTCTCCCACCTACCATTCAGAAGTAATCTACAACTACTAACGGCTCTCCCACCTTCTTACGTACACTGCAACCACTAATGACTCTCCCACGCACCATTCTGAGGTAAACCACTACAAACGGTTCTCCTTCTCACCCTTCTGTCGTTCAAACTACTAACAGCTCACCCACAACTACTAACAGCTCTCCCATCTACCATTCAGACGTAATCTACTACTACTAACGGCTCTCCCACCTACCATTCAGACGTAAACTACAACTACTAACGCCTCTCCCATCTATTGTTCAGACATAATCTACAACTACTAACGGCTCTCCCACCTACCAATCAGGCGTAATCACTACTACTAATGGCTCTCCCACCTACCGTTCATACGTAATCTACAACTACTAACGGCTCTCCTACCTATAGTTCAGACGTAATCTACAACTGCTAACGACTCTTCCACCTACCTTTCAGACATAATCTACAACTACTAACGGCTCTCCCGCTTACCATACGTAGTTTACAACTACTAAAGGCTCTCCCACCTACCATTCAGACGTAATCAACAACTACTAACAGCTCTCCCACCTACCATTCAGACGTAATCTACTACTACTTACGGCTCTCCCACCTTCTTACGTACACTGCAACCACTAATGACCACTGTTCAGACGTTCTTAGCTACTAACGGCTATACCATCCACTCTGCTGACTTAAACCACTCCTAAAGGACCTCCCACTAACGCTACAAACGTACATTACTACTAATAGTTTTCTCACCCAACTTTATCAGATAAATGACTAATAATAGCTCTCACACTAAAACCTCCTTACAATCACTATTACTGCCGGGTCTCCACACATCCTTCTAATGCACACCACTACTAACAGCTCTTCCAATTACCCTTCAGACTTACAAAAATAGATTAAAGGCTCTCCCACCAGTCATAGACGTACACCACCAGTAACAGGTCTGCAACCCACCATCCTGATGTTCAATTATATCACCAAATCTCCAAACCACCCTTCAGAAGTACACCACTACTAATGGTTCTTCCTTCCATCCTCCCGACGTTTACAACTACTAACAGCTTTCTAAACTACCCTTAGATGTACAAAAATACTACTGGCTTTCCCCACCCATCTTCTAGGCGTACACACTCACCCATCAGACCTACACAACTACTAAAGGTCCTCCTCTTCAGAGGTTCATCACTGCAAATACAAAAGGAAATTACCAAATTAAAGGATTTTTATGAGTAGACCCATAATTCCAATTGAAATCTCCAAATTTTTTACTTTATCTCAACTACAACTGCAGCAAACAACCTCCCCACTACACAGAGCCATTTGAATTAGTGATTATAAAAAACGCAAATAATAATACGAAATGACACGAAATCCCGTGTCACTTCGTACCTTTGAATTAATGATACGAGAGTAGGCAGTTAGTAAAACACAATATACAGTTACACGGCAAATGCAGGCAATGTGAACAAAGCAATGGTTGTAAAACACGGGAACAACGCAGGTATCTGTGACAGGTGTCAGGTGTATGAGTGAAGCTGTCAGCCACACGGGACAGTGCTGCACTCAAGCGGTCGACTAAACAATTACACTGTCATACACTACTCTCATCCCGTTTTACGGGCACTTATTTCATTTCAACGTTCTGTATTCACGTGTCGGATCAGAGGGGGAAACATTATCTAAATTGTAATCTTTAGAAAAACATATTATTTTGCAGATATTTTCTTTGATCCGGAGCAAAAAGTCCTAAATAGAGGGAGACGAAGTTTTTCTTTGATGTCAATACCATTGTACGTGTAAATTCAATACCACTGTACGTGTATGAGTGGGCGGGTGGGTCAATACCACTGTAAATGTATGTGTGGGCAGGTGGGTCAATACCACTGTACATGTGTGGGTGGGTTAATACCACTGATCGTGTATGGGTGGGCGGGTAGGTCAAGACCAATACACCGAGACGGATGCACGGATGAATCATGGGGTGGGTTAATACCACTGATCGTGTATGGGTGGGCGGGTAGGTCAAGACCAATACACCGAGACGGATGCACGGATGAAGGTGCATCCGTCTCGGTGCTGCATCAGCTCTGAGCATTAGTATCAATCTTAGCATTAGTAACTGTCTAGGTGTAACCTAAAGCCTAAACAACCTGAATTCTAAACCCATTGTTGTCTAGGTTAGCCCTATTGCCCCTGATGGTGGGGATGGCAACGATATATAGATATATCGGAAATATCGATGAATATTCTTCGATATATCGATATAGTAGTATCGATATTTTCTTTCGATAATATCGTTAATTGGTCCGATATATCATATCATTAAATATTGGCGTTATTCTCTCTCCTTAAACCATTACTGTTCAAGGAAAATCACATTTAAATTGTCTCTTATGCGTACAAAACATGCATTTAAATAGTAAAAGTAACCTTATTTAATTTGTTTTATGTGAGGTTAACACACTAAAATTTTGTTTATTGTAGACCAGTTGGTGGATGTTTAGTTAGCCTAATGGCCTTTTTAAATATGAATACAAAAATCAATGTTTTTACATAATTCTTTTATTATTATCCTAATAATTAAAGTTATAGTTATTCTTATTTTGAATTTTTTCATTCAATCACACAGACCAAAACTTGTGCCTTGTAGATAAATGTATTTATTTTTTACATTCAGTAGGCTATTCCAATAGTGGCAGCAAAACATGAGTGCATTTTGGTCATAACATAAGAGATAGTGCATAATTTTAAACAGATAAATCACTTACAATTCGATATATCGGGTAATTACTATTCATTCGATATTATCATTAGATCTATAATTCTATATATAGATATATATCAAAAATATTTGCCATCCCTACCTGGTGGTCCTCTCTTGTGGAGTATTTATGTACCATCCCTAGTGTCAATTCCAGCTTCGTCTGACCCGCCTAAGCCTTTTAATTTTAATTTTGCCAATTTCAGGGTCATTAAAGATATTTCTCAGTTCTCTACACCAATTTCTGGCTTAGCAGCAGTATAAATAACTAAATAAATGATACAGTTAATAATTGTTAGTTTTAGTTTAGATATTAAATAACTGATGAATTTAAACTTTATTTCTCTACTGTATTTACTATTAATTAAAATCATGATTAGAGAGAATATGTCAGCAATACTGAAGTAAATTATTCTAATTTGTTTTATTAAACTTCACTCAGCAGTTCGCCTGAGTCTGTGGGCCTGTGCGTTAGCTTTATTTAACGAGTGAAGCTCGATTGAGAATTTGAACCTTGGACAATGCAGTCCCCAGCCCTTAGCCAATAAGCCACTATGACATTAAAGTTTATCTTCATTATTTATCACTTTAAAGTAGCCTATAAATTCAGAAGAAACTTCTGAGGATTTTTAATCACTGAAATAAGATTACGTCATAATACTGCTTATGACCAACGATAAAAATTTTGTAAATCTTATTGTAAACAACAATCTAGTTTGTAAAATCTTCCCATGTACAGGAGATCCCATCACTAATGTTAGAGGTTGGGTGGGTAGGATGGTCATAACCAATGTACGTGTATTAGTGGGTGGGAGGATCATTACCAATATAAGTCTATGGGTGGGTTGGTCGGCATCATAAGTCGTTACGATACACCAGTCCCTCTGCAAAGATGAAGTGATTTTCCCTGTACAAAGTAGTTGATAAAAAACCAAAATGTTTAAAAAATACACTCCGAAGAATTCTGTTTAAACTCAAGGCTGCTCCTTCTGCCTGTCAACAATTCCAAAAGCCTATCTCACCTGCGGAGAGAGATCTCTCCGTTATCTTTACGTCCTACGTATTTAAGTTGTACCCTTTCTCCCGCCATAAATCTGGCGGGAAAATGCACTCTGTTTGCTCGTTAGGGAAGCCACCTGGTCGTCAGCGGTAAGGAAAATAAATGGCGACTGCACTGTCTCCGGAACAACTCTTTGTCGCGAACACTTGATTTATTCCTGCATCCTCTACGCCCCTGTTAAAAGTATCTCTGAACATTTAATCCAACTGTGACGTGCTGAAAAATATCGCATCATGAAGCCTACATTTTTGCGCACCTAAGACAAGTGAAGCAAGATAGATAAAATTAGAGCATTTTAAAAGAAATGTTTAATAGATTGTTAAAAATGTCCTTTATAGTTATACAAAACTACTAAAGTGAAATTAAAATTGTAAAATATATTTAGTGTGTTCTACAACTGGAGTAAACTAAGTAAATAACTTTTATAAGTAATACAAACTGTAGTAGATAAAAACACATACTGAAAAGTCGGTCAAGTAGGATTAGTAGACAACAGATCATGTTTTAAAGGGTAATTTTCCTCATTAATTGCATCTGGAATATGGTGTTCTGCAAGGTTCTGTTATTGGGTCGGTACTTTTTACTGTCTAGGATTGGTCCATCGGGATGTTTTGAATTAACAGTTTGTGTAATTAATTTAAATGTATGTTATGTAATATTATACAATTTAATGAATAATATGTTTTAAAAGTTGTAAGAAGGTTAAAATATACACTCTAAAACGTAGATTCAAAAATACAGTTTGTAAAGAGAAAGATTTATAAAATGTTTGGTATATGCTTGAACAATGTTCAATTAAGGGTCTTATTTATTTACTTTCTTGACCTAAACATTTGTCATATTTATCTAATCGTTGTGGTCAACCAATTATAGAGATACGAATATGTTTCAGTAATGTAATTTTGGGTAATTACATAACCGAAACATACTCGTTATGCATCGGTAATGTATCGTTATATATTCGATGGATGAGATGATATATATCTACGGTAGGCATTGTTATGTACTAAGTATACTTTTTACTAGAAGTTCCAAACTAATTAATAATTTTATTATTTCTGTATAACACTACTTATTGGGTAAAGTTATTAACTAGTTTAATTTTTTTATTTATTTGTAAGTGGCTGCCAAATAATCATATGTGAATATACAGCTGATTTCCTTTAAAATTTACATAACTCTAATAAGGATCGCAACGGACATATTTAGTATATGAATTAGTTTTTAGTTTTAAAACCAGTTTCATCCATCCATATCATCTTCCTCTCCTGGGTCTGGGTGGTAACTAGATCTCTCCATCATGTCTTAGCCACCCTATCTCACAGTTCCGTCCATACATCCATCCATATCCTCTTCCGTTCCGCTTATTCCCAAGTCTGAGCGTTGACTTGGCCTCTCTATTTTGTCCAATAACCCACAGTTCCTCTTCCTTCACCATCTTGCAGCTCCCTCCTCTCCTCTCCACATTCCTCTTCGCCCCATCAATACACCTTCTTCTAGGTCTTCGTCTGGGTCCTATCCCCTCAACAACAATTGAATAAGGCATATTCTCTTCTTACATTCTTCTCACATGTCCGTACCATTTTATTGTTGCCTTATCCCCCCCCCCTCTCTCTCTCTCTCTCTCTCTCTCTCTCTCTCTCTCTCTCTCTCTCTCTCTCTCCCTATCCCACCTCCCTCCCTCACCTTCACAAAACTTTTTCTCTGAGTTATTCATAAACAAGTAGCGTTATATTATTTTTGCCTTTGAAAAAAACTAAGGTTAAAAAAATGTTTACTGCCGTTTATACTAATTAAACACAGTTGCCTAACTAAATGATCTTTAACTTAACAAATGTATACACCGCATGATAACTGAATTAAATGATTTATCAAATTAAATAGACTTTAAAAGAACGAATTTTATAACTTATAAACCCGTACTTTTATAACCAAATTTCACTATTTCAATGGTAATTTTCTGTCACATGTCCATACTAAAACAATATTACTGAGGCCATTTTTTGGTCTTTCAGGTTTAAAGTTTCGAGAACTCTTCTCCTCTACCCACAGTACTTCCGTAAGTACTTTTCAATATCCTTCATTTATTATATTTGCTCGAGAAACTAGATAATTTTTTGTTGCTTTACTTCTAATACTAAAAGTTACTGTATAGAAATATTATGAAAATCGTTATGATAAATTTATGAAAAAACACACAGCATCTTTTAACAATTATTATTTACTCGATTCAAGTTTCAAAAAATATTATTGTTTTAGACCATTTAATAGAAAATACAGAATTAATAATAAGTACAGAAAGAGATTTTAGACTGTTCACTTCATATTCATGAAAAAAATATTATAGTGGAGCCAAAATAACAACACATAAAAACATAAAGACCATTATTGTTTACAAAATGTTTCATTCGAAATCAATACTTCTTAATTATTTCGGACTTTGCAAAAACCAACGCTTATAAAATATTAGCCGACAAGTCCTTGTTTCAATACGGGGAGGTTCTCTCTTGCTTAACCTTCCCTCCGTGGTTCTCTCTAAACCATAACAACATCAATACAAAAGCTCAGTCTGTTGCCGTCCTCCAAGATAACAAAGTGTTAGTCAAGAAACCCCTACTTCAGTGTAATGCAAAGTGAGTATAAATGACCTTAAACCTTTCACAATAAATACTAAATTAGCCACGCTTTTTTCATGTTAAAGTTTATTTCTTTTTCTTTTTATTATTATTTTTTTTATGAATAGTTTGAAATATATTAAATTAATTCTAATGACGTTCTTATGAAAAAATTAGACGTTGAGGAGATGTCACAACCCCCTTGGTTATGGAATTTCTAGAAATCCTTTTTTAGCGAGTCTCTGTGATACAATAGTATATTTCATAACAAGAGTGGAAAGTGCGGTTTTGCATGTTCGAGACCATATGTTTGAAGTGCGAGACTTGTCGAGCACTTCAAATGGTCGAGAACATACAAAACACTTTCACTCGAGTTTTGAACGATACTTTTCACTGCACTACGGAATAAAAACAGTTGTTGTTGACTGTGGAAAATTTTCGGTTGTAAACAATGTTACTTTCGGTAGTAAACAATAGAGCTGTTGAAAATATGATGTTTCGCAGGTTGTAAACACATAACGAAAACAGCTGAACTCATAGTAGTGTAGTGAAAAGGTAATTTCCATACAAATGTCATCAAAATCTGTTGTGTTATCAAACATACAAAATAAACACGTTTATTTATTTACAAAACAGCTGTTATTAATTTACTAAAATCAACCCAATGTTATCCTTATGGAACAATCTTTTAGGGGTGGTTTCTACTCCTTAGGAGTGCTTTATCGAGATGAATACTTTAGTTGTCCTATTTAAGACCTAAAGAAACAGTGTACAAAATGTCAGCTCTCTACCTACATGGGAAGTTAGAGCATTAGTGATGACTGAGTGAGTCAGTCAGTGAGGGCTTTGCCTTTTATAAGTATAAATTAACCATAGTTAACACATAATCAAAATAAAATATTTTACATGAGCATTCTATATTTATTTTATATAAGGGCAAGTCAATATTTTAAACTATGCCACTGAAAATGCTTAGCGTTCGTTTTTTAGAGGTTCTTCAGCAAGAAAGCTCAACATATTTCCAAATATTACATTACAATTTCTAGCTGTTTAAAGGGGTTATTCTCAGGTCTGAGCGTTCGTTGACTAGGCCTCTCCATCTTGTCCTATCCCCCCCAGGTCCATCCATAAATTCATCCATATCCACTTCCGTATTGCTTATTCCCGGGTCTGGGCGTTGACTAGGCCTCTCCATCTTGTCCTATTCCCCCCCCCAGGTTCATCCATAAATTCATCTATATCCACTTCCGTTTTGCTTATTCCCGGGTCTGGGAGTTGACTAGGCCTCTCCATCTTATCCTAGTCCCCCCCCCCATGTCCATCCATAAATTCATCCATATCCACTTCCGTTTTGCTTATTCCCGGGTCTGGGCGTTGGCTAGGTTGCTACTTTTCTACGGGTATATATTGCCACAATTAAGGTGTGTTTTTATGTTAGCTATTTTAAGGAAGACCTCCCGGGATATGAACCCGTGACCCTCTGCGTATGAAGCAGACGTGCTAACCACTAGGCTAGCAAGACTCCTTTCAAGAGAACTCTAAGGCTCCGGGTGTTGTGATAATGGAGCCAGAACCCACTCCCTGGGGAGGAGATAAGACGCTAACCGTTTAATTACCGCCTACGTGTATGGTGTACAGACTACAACCCTTCTGTATAAGGAGGACCCTGTGCACGTCTGTGAGCATGCTTCAATTAAAGTCCTTTATAATCCGCCTCCAAGACGCCGCTGCGGGCCAATTATCCACTAATCTCCGCGATAAGGTGTCACTTGTTTCCTTAGGACCTGTTGTCCTGGGTAAGCCGCTTACCACAACAACCTCAAGATCTCCTTCCCCATGGCAAATTACCTTATCAACACAGTTTCTTGTTTACAAGTGGATTTTCTTTTACTTTTTCACTATTCCGCTTCACACCCGTTGTTCTTGTAATTGTTTTTCATTATTCAAGCGTTTTGCTGCTTTATAAAATCTATGTCCATTTTTCTTTAAATTATTCAATCATTTTAAACAACTTGTTACTTTGACAGTAATGATCCAGGTTTTTATCTGTAGCCCAATTCAGATATATTAAAAACACAATTCAAAAATATTATAAATTTGTTACATTATTTACATTTTCATAAGTTCAGTATAGCTTTATTTTTTGGGCTCATAACAAATTTTTATGTTATTAAAAAGTCATTCTATTTCAGTACAATATTCCTTTTTTTTCCACTAGCTAAAACCTACTTGAGAGGGAAACTAAAACTTATTTACTATATATTTCAAAAGCATACTTCGATGGAAATTTTTAATATTGTATTAGTTAAATTTTGAAATTGTTTACAGCTGTATTTGAATTATGTATACCAAACGTATTAAACGGTAACCAATCTAAACACCCCAAAATTGATTTCCAAATTAAGAATAACCCGTCTACTGGCAACTAAAAACCCTCTTTTGGAAAGTCATTATCTGACAATTTTCAAGCTTACATTATATTAAACAACGTTTATTTGACAAAAAGGCGCAAATTACACTTATAAAATACATATAAAATCCTTTATTACTGTTATTTAAGTAAACATCATTTACAGGCAACACAACGTAAACAAACAAGACACTGACAGCAACTAACATAAACATAGCGAAGCATTAATGGCGAAACAAAAATGTGAGCAAAGCAATTCTGCTTCTCATCACCTTTTAATCTAAATGAAATGCATTTAGGTCTATTTTCTATAGATCAATTCATCGACTATCGTTGATACCGATATATCGGGCATAAAACATTCTCGTTGCATTGAAAATCGACTAGTTCCCGGCAGTGATTTGAGTTAAAATAATGAAGCGAGTAACAGCAATTCAGAGCACTACATTACAGCTGTTGTGTGGATAAGGGGACAAATCAGCTGATAGGAAAAATCTGTCTCATTTACCTTTAAAATGGGCCTCTACAAAGAGTTCAAAGTAACACTTTTTTTAACTCAGAGGTACACTGCACTTTAAATGTAATTTATTGTCTATGTAAAGAATACTGTCTCAATACATCTCACAGAAGATCACTTGACTGTAAATGACACTGTCTTGGAGAAATTATCGACAAAATTGTGTAATTGGTCGGTAAATAGGAAACAAATGACGCATGGACTTCCCCTTCGAGGACGTCTCCACCTGGAGATGATGGACAAAGACCTGTCATCTCAATAAATACGGGATTCGTTTTGATCATAAATATTTTCTCAGAAAGTTTAGAGATTGTCCTAATATGATACAATTATTAACAGTTTATAATTAAATTTTTTTCAACTTCTCTCACCATTTCACGGGCCTGCAGGCGTGTGCGTAACTTTATTCAAGAAATAATGTATTTTCTCTCTTTTCTTGTCACAATTAAAAAATATTAAAATACGGTATTGTAAAAGTTTCGCATAGGCTAAAAAATAATTATGACCCTTATTAATTAATAATTGCTGCGTACAATAACTGTATACAATAGTTATATGGTTATCAAAAACAAAATAAATAAACATATTAAATCAAATGCAGAAACAAAGGCTAATATAAAAAGACAAAGTCTCATTTGAGATTTCTTTAATTGTAAAAATGTAAACAATATAGTTGTAGCATGCAGATTGAAATTTATAAAACTTACCTTAAAAGTGTTATTTCTCAAATCTAAATACATTATATAAAATCCTAATACAACTGACTGACTGACTCACTCACTCATTACGAAATCTCATAAACCACCGAACGGATTTACACGAAATTTTAAAGGAAGTTAGCTTTAGTATCGAAGGGACCCATTAAGAAGGGATTTTTCTAAATTCCATTTTTAATGGGTACAAACAGCCCCTCCAAATTTCCTTTTTTCCATAAGAATAACATTATGTTGATTTTATTAAATTATTAACAGCTGTTTGTAAATAAATAAACATATTTATTTTGTATATTTGAAATTACCCTATTGAAGCATTAGGAGTTTAATATTTGGCTGTTAAAATAGGCGTTGAAATAGGCTAAGTAATACCCTATACTAATAAATAGTTAGCAAGGCAAGTAGTGTGAGTGGAATACTGAACAAATAAATTGTGATTTTACGTTGTACAGATAGTCTACTGGTATTTGTAGTCACATGCCGAGGCCGAAGGTCGAGGTGTGTTGAACGCAGCAAAAGACAGAGTTGGCACTCAAAGCGTGCAGGGGTGTTCCCTAGTATTTATATACTGTGTAAAACTATAATTTTAATATATACATGTGTACAGGAAAACATTTAAATGTATAATAACCAACAAATGGGCTAAAGAAAGCTCAACGAACATAAATTTAAAGTAATTACTAAAAGATTTAATGACAAGCAATGTTTTAACTTTTTTATTTATTTTGTTTTGTATGCATTTATGAAATAAAAACTGTCTAAAAGTATAATAATCACATTTTTTACATTTTCAAAAAAATACTATTTCGCTTAGGTCCGAAGCGTTAATCACTGAACCATCAAGCCAATATCCGTGTGATTCTTGTATTATGTCAAAATAATTTAGTATAAATAATTCTCATTAAAAATTGATAAGGCCACATAAAATAGATGCCTTAAATATAATTAGTATTCCGGTTGAAAACATAATCCAGTTATCAACAACACTCATTTGATAATCTGCATTTATGTGGCCTACATCACATATAACCTTAATAATTTATTTAATTTTCTCATTTTACTTTTGGTCCAAAAAAAATACATTTAGAAAATAGATTTCAAACTATAACCATTGATTGCGACGTTAGTTTACTTTTTTAGATTCAGTAAATAAATTGTTTTATTAGTAATTGTACAAGTTATTCTAACATAAAAATGTTGCAGTGTTATTGTTTTAAGAGTACAAGTAAACGTCACACAACACAAATTTATTACAATATAAGCACAAAATGCACAAATATATTACAATACAAGTACAAAATGCACAAATATTATGGTGATCGATTTCGGTGAACCACGTTCACTATTGTAATATATTTCTGCATTTTGTGCTTATATTGTAATAAATCTGTGTTGTGTGACGTTTACTTGTACTGTATATGTACCAACACGTATTAAAATTAAAAAACAAAAATTATTAAAAATATTAAAAAACTAATTAAAAAACTATTATTGTTTTAAGTAACCTACTTCTAAAGAATTCTACTTCAAATATTCTACGCTTTATACGATTTTTACCTGTTACTATTTTCTACAACTTAACGGAAGTTATAGAAAGGTATCAACTACGTAAAAGGTACACTATAAATTACAGTAAATGAATCGCAAAAATACATAACAATATCAAATTATTTTAACTCCCCAAATGCAAATGAGTGTTGGTTTTATTTAAGATTTAATGAGCGATAGAGTAAATAAAAATATATCGATTTAGTTTGTATCACAATTTAAGGAAATAAATCTTTTTGTACTCTTTTAATAAGTAATTGATAACAACTGTAATGACAAGCATGATTTAACTTTATTTGTTGTGTATGTGTCTCTATGACATAAAAATGTAAAACTGTTTAAGTCTAATAACTAAATTTTTATCATTTTCAAAAAATATGATTTTGATTATTACTTGCACTTCGGGGTCCGAAATAATAATCCCCTAACGACCCGAATGCAAATAAATAAAACCAAAAGAACTGTTCTAAAACAGAAAGGACTATTCTCTTATGTTTAAATTGCTAAAAGAAGGCTTTTCTCCAGCACGCCTGGAAGGGCAAAGATATGGGGCTGGAGATGGGCGATTACATCGGGCATTTTTCTTCAGCAAAATGCCTGGAATTAGAGGTTGCGTGTTATTCAGAGAGGCGGGCTCATTTGTCCCCCAACCCCCAGCAGCTGGCCCAAACCCACACAATTATTTACCACCGGCCGGTAGATTTACTCCGAAACGATGTTTTGTTTCCATAACTTTTCTTCTCTCTCAAGGAGGTGATGAATTTCTTTGTTAAGTTTGATATATTATCTGCTAAGAAATTTACTAAAATACTAAAAATAAATATAATCGACTCGGATAAAATACTTATTATGTTTATTAGAATAGTAAATAACTCAATTAAAGCAAACTATACTTTATTTAATGAAAGTCGCGACTTGACATGAGCACGCTTAGTGGCATTTTAGTGTGGCTCTGACGCGCGGTGTTGCCAAAATTACTGCGTTTAACATATGACTAACACTAATAACTTATTGAGGTAGATTCCCACTTGAAAAGACATTCTTAATTAGTTTTAAAACTAATACGATAGTACAATTAATAAATAATCTGATAAGAACAATCTATAAAGAATTGGAAATAAAAAGGTAAAAGACAATAGAAATAAGATGATCATAATATGTTTACCCACACTCAAACTCACAATATCAAACAAGTGGGTCATAAACAGGTGCACTTAAAGAACTAAGACGTGGCAACAATGCAAGACGTAAAGGCGTTTGAGGCTGGCTTACATCGTCACGCCACTGGTCGTAGCAATGTCAAACTGCTCCTAGTTCCAGTATTTACTGAAAGAGCGCTCTGTAGTTAGGTCAATTACAAATAAATGGATGACATTAATTAAATAAACAATAGTCAAAATTCAAGAGAAATTAATAAAATGGAATCATATTGAGTATATTTTGTAGTCGGAAGATTTACGTAAAACACTATTACAAAGACGGAACAAATTCATCGTATGTAGTGACGTAACCAATAATTAGTTCTAGACTCAACATTATTACAGATGTACAATAATAGAACTGCTGTACGATGATTACTGTACAACCTATTTTAACAGTTCGTCGCTAATTAACTAATTCTAAAAATGTAATCCAATAAAAGTTACAAACTAAAGCAAAAACGCAATCGACATTACACGAAATATATTACACCTTTTAATTGGCTAAATAAACAAGAAGATTATTCACTCAAATGGGTGCCGTAAAGCTGGATATTAGGTCATGTAAGGTTTTCACTGTTAGCGCCAGCGGTCTCCCCCTCTCTGTCTCTTCAGTACACGCTGAAGTGACTAATATCTGATCTAATAGTACGTCAAATAGTATTCCGAGCTGTTATTTGAAACCAATCACCGTAAGATAGCAGCACATGCGTGTATCTACAGCAAATCCATTGCCTTGTACAATCTGTTTTTTCTAGTCCATGATATTGTCTACTACAATTTTTACTAAGGATTGTCTGCTCTTCAGAATTTCCTAATATACAATTTTACATATATGTGATTAATTTGCCCATTTGAACGTGAATTTAAAGCAATGTTTAACTAATTATTTTAAGGTATCACGGATCTAATTTGTTGTAATTTGTTTTTTTTTCAATCATTTATTTTTTACGTAAATATCAAAATAATAATTATGCCTTCAACCATGTCGTACTAGTTTGAAATCAAGAATTGACGAATATTTTCATTCCTATTACTTGTTAACGATAATTGTGTAATTAGAGTCTTAGATACATACACTCTCTTTAAAAAAAATCTCTTTAATATAATAAACTTAACTATATATCCACCCCTTTGTAGAATATTTTGTATGTAGCCTATAGACTTAATAACTAAATTGTCTTTCAAAATACATACATGTAATAATCCAGCGTCCTTTTTCCTATATATAAAACAGATTCATTTCCTATATGTAAAAATATTATCATATAAGTCAAATTAAATTTGATAGTCTACAATAAAAATCAGAAAAATGTTCAACAATCGCCATTGTATCATTATATACAATGTTAAAATGAAAATGTAGTTCATAAATATACGTATTTCGTATAAATACGACCAGAATATGTAAAGATACAAAGTAAGTACACTCCACTACTTAATTAACGTATTATGATGCTAAAAACATGCTTATATCGATTACATAACCTTTGTTTATCATTATTCCGAATACACACTCCGTATTATCACAGTGAATACAGAAACAGAGGTCACATTCAAATGTCCGCTGAATATCAGTTGAATTAGTAAATTAGTCGGCACTGGTGGCGCAGTGCTGTAACTCAGCTACTTGGGGACAAAGTGTTTGGGAGATTGTAGGTGATAGGTCCCATGCTCGGTTCTCTTAATACCGACACGGTGTCCGCTCAATGGTTGTCATCAACGTAGACACTACTAGAGAAGTCTGGAGTGTCCGTGTTGAATGGTAGTCAAGGTTCAGATGTTGTGTGGGGGAGAGAACTGAGTGTCAGACTTGTCAGTTAGCTGAAAATCAGACCAACACTACGTGGTTCGGATTCCACGTAAATCTGTAGGTCCCATAGTTGCCCTGGCTATTGGGCTATTAATAAATAGTCCTTTCTGAGCTAAGCCGAACTCAGATAGTAACAATGACTACACTCGTTCATCTACACTCATTCACTCCTCATATTCGCCCATATCTCTACGATCGGCGTCTTAGAGATGAATAATGAATAATGGTGTGTCGAGTAGTTACTTCTCTATTTGCCGTGTGGGTTGAAGGGCTAGCAACGTTGTTAGTCCCTTCCTTAATTTCCCTCAAAATCCTCAAGGATAAACATAGTAATTATTGTACAGATTTACAAAGTGGTATATTAGTTGTAATCAATTTCTAACTACCCTTAAAGCGATCTCTACAACTGTAAAACAGCTACCGATGTTACTTTCTGCACTGTGGTATTACCTACCTACATAGCGGTAAAAACAGTGACGTGGGTGAAGTTTGCCGGGTGCGGAGCGGCAAATCGGCCGTCATTTGTCGTGGGAAGCCGCCACTTGCACGCGGTAATTTGCCCCTGACGTCGCCCAATACTTGATTCAGATAAATTGAGAGTTTAACAAAGTTTGCTCCCTCCTCACAATTATCGCAAATCATTTGTTACCGGGAATTGTCTGCGATCTCCCACACGCCCACACACCCGCACGTCGTCACCTGTTCTTTCATTCATCGCCCTTCACTAAGACTAGGAGACACGCCTACACGCTTCGCGTGCTAACCTCGACTCTCGCTGCGTTCGATAAACCTCGGTTTTCGGCCTCGCATGTGACTTTGACTACACAAATAATAGTAGATCATCTGTATGACGTAAAATCACAATATTATATTTATTTACAGATCTTAATCACACTACTTTCTTTGCTAGCTATTATTGAGTATTACTTAGCCTATTTCAAACGTGTTTATTTCCATTGTTTTTGTTTTGTGCGTGTGTGCGTGTGCGTGCGTGTGCGTTTGTGTGTGTGTCCTCAGATCATGAACAATGGGTCTGCATTCAAAGTGTTCAAGTAAATTATTCGTAGTATTCATAAATATACGATACATCCACATGTTGCGCTGAATGTGCGTCGAGTAGTTAGTTCTCTAGTCGGCCGTATAGATGGTAGCAGCAGCATCACCGTTATCAGTCCATCCCCTTATTCCCATCCAAACACCCAAGAATACTCGTAATAAATAGTACATATTTATAAATATGTACATTTATTAGATGTAATCCCATTACAGACGTTCTCTGTAGACAAAAGATTGTGATCTCTGTTTATTTTTTTCGTTGTATTATTATATTATAATGCATTTGTACATGCAATACATTGTTTTTCGGAATTTTAAAATCCAATTACTATATAGATTGGTTTGTTGCCATGATAGTCTGTAAGCCACAATCCTCTCGTCCTGACCTATTGGCCGTCAATCTCATCTAATACTCGCCATTCTGCCAATAATTGAGCCCTGCTCGGCAAAGCCACGCTCTTGCCCTAATCTCTGTCAATTTCCGCCCAATGACAGTAGGCGAGCTTAGCTTCACCCCTCAGCTTATGACATTTTATGCATCTTGAATACCTGATATTGGCTTTACAAAATAGCTGCTAAAGAGTGTTCGATCGAAAATTATTTTTGATAATCTTTTAATAAGATTGTTAGTACCCATGTAAGTAATAAATAAGTTACAGGGAAAATATTCTAAAAAATTTCTTTATGGAGATATTGCTGCCCAAAGTTACTAATTTGGCTTGATTGGTGAATAACTCATGAACAAACCCTGTGATGTAATTTATTAACATTTTGAGAATATAGTGGATAAAATGTACTGATCAACTTACTATGTGGTAAATCTAAAAAATATGTTTAAGTGTTGCCAATTATTTTTCTATAAACGATATTTGTTCAAATTTTGAGTTTAAATCATTTGCTTACATGTTATACAGTTTGATTACCCGATGTACTCGTTTACTTTCCACCTAATCATGTCTTCTTCTGTTCCAGCCGAACCCCCCCGGACGTCCCGGCCCCGGTTCGGACCTGGGAGACCGCAGACATCCAGACAGCGGTCCTCGAGAACTCACCAACGGACACCACTACCCTCCTCCACAAGAACCTCCCTTACTCTTCGATGTGAAGTGATCAGCCCCTCGCTAGCTCTCCCCCTCTATCCCACTGTTGATCTCGATGTTTAATGGACAATAAATTAATGTACATCCCTGTTGAATATCGTTGTTTTGTTGTATATCGTAAGGATATTATTACCAGAAATGTTGATAAATTTATATTGATTTTAGAATTTAAGATTATCATTTTAAGTTACCATGTTTTAGGGTTTATTATTTCTGAAAGTTGGATGTTTACTGAACCTGCGATGAACTTAAAAATAAGATATTTCATAACTTATGTATTGACTTAAATGTTATAATCAAATTTCTTACTTACATTGTTTCCTCTAAAGATGTTTATATTTAAAAAGTATATTTTGCTGTCAGATAAGATATGTGAGTTTTAAGTCTCTTACGATTCCGTATTTCCAAAAATTCATTCCAAATAATTCCAATTGCCAAACTACTAACCTACATCTAAGATTAGGTAGAAAAAATGTATCATTCAAAATTCCAACATTGAAAATTTGACAGCGTTTTCAAATATAAAACCAATCACGTTGAAGGTCTTTAATCTATATTTATAAAAATATCACTTATAATGTAAAAATAAAACTATTTGGACCCAAAAAAATTTCATAAACGTTTTGTTCTCTAATAGCATATTTTTCTTAAATGTAATTTTAACAACTACTTAGAGATCTATCAACTCTCCAGTTCTCATTTTAAATAATATTCTACTAAGATGCAATTCAACTGATTTAAAAGTGAGAGAGATAGAGATAGATAGATAGATAGAGAGAGAGAGAGAGAGAGAGAGAGAGAGAGAGAGAGAGAGAGAGAGAGAGAGAGAGAGAGAGAGAGAGAGAGAGAGAGAGAGAGAGAGAGAGAGAGAGAGAGAGAGAGAGGCTTAAAATCCACATGTAAAAACTCAAATTATTACTACTACTTGTCTTCCATAGATTTTTTTCTGTAATAAATATACGGATTTATTTTAATTATATATTCTTATCCAATATACAGTAGTAACACTACATTAGCCAAAGTTGTTTTTTAATGGGGTCAACTTTATTGTTTTACGCCAGTTAAAATAGTATCAATACAGTACTAATATATATTTTATTTTCCAAAAGAGTTTTTAATAAATTTTAGAACATCGTTTCCAGCATATAAACCATATTATAGTTTCATATTAAATGTTTTTAAAATGTAAATTTTTTTTATCACTTTGGTTAATTAGAAACGTTTGTAGAAAATTTACTTTAAATTACATTATTCCATACATGTAGTGAATGAAAACTACATAAACGTTTTTAATTTGATTAAAATATGATTATAATCATATAATTTCACACTGTCATAACAGTACTTATATGTACAATCAACTTTTATTTATTATTCCTCCTCTAATTTTCTTTGTTATGTACTATTATCTTCTGTGTTCATACCATTACGACCAAAGAGTAATATTTTTAAACTTTATGAAATCTGTTTTCAGCAATAATTGTATTTTGTATACTTTAACCATGTCAATACTACGGACATTTTATTAACCTATAAAACTTTTAAATAAAATTTATATTTCTGTAAATTACATTATACTATTGAAATTAAGTTTTACAGATGACCTTAACAATGAATTCTGCTCTTCCAAAAATACTTTACATTTATGTAAATCATATCTCCCTTTATGGCATATATTGTTCAAGCTAGCTATAGACTTGCATACATTTATCTTTAGATACTTAAGCTATAACATAAATGTTGAAAATGAGACTCCTAGCAACGTCCAGAAATATTTTAGAATATCGTCCAGGGATATTGTAGAATAACCATTCCAGGCAGAAGGTGTGTCGAACGTACGAGCCGTTGTAAATAAAGCCGAGTTTACCTGTAGATATTGTTAGCCATCAAGAGAGAAGCATCATAGTTACCTCGCTGTATAAATGTATTTAACTCTATGTACTGTACTAATAAAACATGTTTCATGCCAGTTTTGTATTATTTGAACCTTTTTTCTACCTGCAATTAATAGCTTCCTGGTCTATTTCGGATTGTTCCCACATATGGTAAAGATTGTATACCAAGTCTAACGTAGGTCAGTCGTTTTACTTACCAACCAAGCGATGCTGGCAGTGGTAAGCAAATAAACTATTTCATTTGAATATTTACTCTCAATTAATTAATTGTACTGCAACATAAGTAAACTGCCGTGCTATCTAGCGGAGAGATTTCGTAGCTCTGAATTACGGCCACTAGGATCGCTAGCGTCAGCAAGTTGGCATTTTTCTTAATAGTAAAATTCGTGGCTGTTTATATTAGAATGCGACTAAACTAAACTTTCCAATAATGCACTTTTGAATATCGAGAGGTTTATGCACAAGAAAACAATAAGCGCTATCGCTTTAGTTAAGAATTGCGTCATCTAGTATAGTCACTTGCTAAGAAAATACGGAGACACCATCCTCCTTCAAGTGATCGACTTCCTTAAAGTGTTTAGCTGAAACAAAATAACTGTAATGAACTACGCAAGTTTGTTTTATTGCTATTTATTTGTTACATTTTTATTCATTGTATTATTGTTATTTTATTACTAAATTTGAATTTAATTCGTTTTAAGCTAGATTCGTTGGTGTTAATCAAACCAACCGATGGGCACTGCTGCTAATAACGCGGCCTACCGCTCTATTTGTCATGATAATTTTTAAACAGAATTGTACAGTGGGGGAAAAGTAGTTTTCTGTCTCACTTTCACCACTCTATGCATCTCATTCACACCAGTGCATTGGAAAGATCGTTTTGTAAGTAACCTATGTATAGATCCTGTCTCATTGATCAAATTAAATACATTTACTACACTATAAATTGGGATTAATTAAATATGTTTCCTTAGCTTCATTTGCAACAATACTTACAATATTTTGACTATTTTTTAACTTTAAATCTATGAAGTTTTTTCTTCTCAAATGAAAACAATAAATAATAAGTAGAATCAAAACCCCAAAACTGAATATAAAAAACACACATATAATTTATCATGTAGCTAAATTGTATATATGCAACTAACAATATATTAGTTGACTATTTAAACTTTTTTCATCATAATAATAGCTCTATGAGACTCATATAAAAAAAACAATAACTGTAAAATAAAACTCTAAATACATAAACATTTTTAAAATTGCAATTTTTTTAACAAGGCGAACCCAATCACATACAAGATAATGTAATTTCGTCATCGCTGATAAAATTTCCTCTGTCTCTTTAACCATACAATCTTACCCCTCTCTGAGTGTCTTGTGCTGGATGAAGGGTGGGTGGCGGGGGGTAATTTGTGCTGGAGACAAGGGAGTTGTCTAACAGTGCGATAAGAGGAAGACGTCTTATCACAAGACAACAGAGAGTGATCGCATTACAGCGTTGATGTTCTGCGAGCATTGTTCCACTCAGCTACGAGACGGCTGACAACCGCTTTATTTAGTATGACAAATTCCACTTCGTCACACTTGGCGGATACTAATTACCTTCAAAATGATGGTGACCCCCCCCCCACGACTAACTCACTCCTAACGTAACGAATTTTTTTGACGGTCCAGCTTGTGAAGTAACGGCTGTCATACTGTAATAAATTATATGTTATGATTTAATCGACTGCCTTTTACTCTCAAACAATGTTAAATAGCTACTTAATTAGTAATAGTTTATTCATGTCTAAGACGCCGATCGTAGACATATATGGGTGAATATTAGGGGTGATTGAGTGTTATGGTTGTATACGATTGAGTGTAATCATTGTTAATTAGCTTAAAACCAGACCAATACTACGTGGTTCGGATTCCACGTCCATTTGTAGGTCCGTTAGTTATCCAGGAGGTCTATTAATAAAAGTCTTTTTGTAAGGACCACTTGACCTTAGCTAGTAACAATGACCACACTCGTACATCTACACTCTTCACATTATTCACCCATATCTCTACGATCGGCATTTTAATGATGAATAATTAAAAACATATAATTTAAAACTCAGACGCGTTACGAGTAAATCCACGTAGCGCCATTACGTCATACGGCAGAGCTATCTGTCTTTGTTTCGACGAACTACGTTAATCAGTTTATCACGTCTCTCCCTAGAGGTCGCTGACGAGGCTTTGCTTTTAACGCGGCAGATATGCAATAACCCGCCATTACCTTGGTGACAGGCTTTTTCATTTACTTGAGGTTATTACCGGCGTTAACGGGCCTCAGGACTATTGCTGATGTGCTGATGGATCACCACTGTGCTGCCGCCAACTTAGCCTAATCCATTCTGCTTAGGGTAACATTTTGATGCATTGTCTCCAACTTAGTTGGCCAAATATAATTACAACTAGTTTGGGTTTTGTATTAACTATATAATTAATATGAACCATCAATCAAGTTCAGGATGAGTATGGTCATTTATCAATAGACCAATAGCCAGGACAACTAAGAGACTTACAAATTTACGTAGAATCCAAACCACGTAGTGTTGGTCTGATTTTCAGCCAATTGACCAGCCTGGTACTCAGTATTCTCACTTACACAACATCGGGACACTGAATACCATCCAACATGAATATACCAGACTTCTCTAGTAAGGTCCACGTCGATGGCAACCTTTCAGTGGACACCGCGTTAGTATTAAGAGAACTGAGCATACAACGTGTTGCCTATAATTTCCACAACACTTTGTCCTCAAGCAGCTGGGTTACAGCACTGCACCACTAGTGCCAACAACACACATGTATACAGGGTGTTCCAAAATAAAGTGCCAAACTTCGGTAAATGGTTATTATATATGTCAAAATTAAGAGAAAATCAAGTATAAATTTTTCCAAAAACGCTTTGTTTACAAGAGTACGCTCCCTTGTTTTTTTTTTTTTTTTTTTTTTTTTTTTTTTTTTTTTTTTTTTTTTTTTTTTACAATTATTCCCAAGTTGGCTCAACTGATCTTTATGTAACTCGCTATCCATGTTAGATTAACACAGAACTATCCTTAAAAAATTTCAACGTGATCCAATTGAAAACTTTTTAAAAGGGCGACCATTTTAAATGCTTACAATGGCGGCAAAGAAATTACAAAACTTACTACGAACACGTTTTTTAGGCAATTTTATTACCAATTTTACTAACAATTTTATTACATTGTTAGTTTAAAAAAAAATGTATAATCTGAAGAAAATAACCGAGATACATCGAAACCTTTCAATAAGTAATAGCACATTGAGGGTGTTAACAATGGCTTTTGTGCTGCCTCTCAACACAAATGTAAACATGTCTCGGTTACTTTTTTAATCGGTTCTAATTTTTTTTATACTGACAGATTGGTAATAATAATTGTCTGAAAACGTGTATGTAGTAATTTTTTGTGTTTTTTGCCGTTTTTCTCGCAATTTTCGTTTAAAAATTTGAAATTGAATTTCTTTTGCTAGAATAGATCTATATTATTTTAACATGCATAAAGAGTTTCAAAAAGATAAGTTAAGCCAATATGTAGATAAAAATTCGTTTGTGAAAAAAACAAAATGAACTAATCGTTTTTTGCTTTTTTTCAAAGAAATTTATTCTTGATTTTCTCTTTATTTTGACCTATTTAACTATTTAGCCTATATAGGTTTGGCACTTCACTTTTGAGTTTTGAGACACCCTGTTTATATATATAGTCAAACATTAGTCTATTGTCAAATATAAGTCTTAAAACCGCACCGATTTGGTCTTTTTTGCAATTACAAATTCACGCTCAGATAGTAACCAGACGTCAATAGTTATTTACACTTATCCCATATTCATATCCAAGTTCATCCTATAGCCAATAATTCATATTCATTTTAATATATACAATATATTGCATCAGCATGCCACATCTGAAGGTTTTCTTTTTTTTTTAACTTAGAAAGTACACTGAGTTACTCTTTTGTTTCATACCGGTATCAGTATAGGAGTTAGTTTTAATAATATGTAAACTTAACAACGTAAAAATAAGAGGTTCCAAAGAATTGGCCCAAACGTCACCCATATTAAACACTAAAAAATTAAAACTTTGAAAATTAACAGTTTGATTTCCAAATATTTTTTTTGCCATAACTAAAAAACTAGTCAAGTTAGGGACATGTGGTTTTTACTAAAATATTTTTAAATTATAATTCACATCTTTCTTGAAATTTAAATCAAAATCGTAAGAACGTTTTTGAGAGAAATCCATTATTGTATATGTTATTTGGTCATCAAAATAAAAAAATAAATAAATACATTTCAAAAAAGTGAAAAATGGTCTGGAGATATTGGCTAAATACACCTACATATGAAATTTCATAAAAATGTATTCATCCGTTCGGTCTCCAGCGAACTGCACATACACACACAGACACACATATGGACAGACACCAACAATTGTTTTCGAAAAAAACACTTTTTTGGTTCAGAAGACCCTAAAATTGATTTTTAACCAACTAGTACAAACATTTTTTGGACGATCACAATACTTTCTCTATGCGCAAATGGGAGAAAGTAAAAACTGATTAAATGCAGTTTATCAATAACTATACAGGGTGATCAACTCAAGGTGGCTACGACTGGGATCTCAAAAATTATTGATTTTTCAGCAAACTTTAAATGGGGGACCTACCCTCATTTTTATGCTCATTAAAATTACGTCACCATTTTCCAATATGGCATACAACTTTGAAATGTCTTATGGGAGTTCCTATTTTATATTATGGATTTAGATTTTACTAGTAATTATAAGAATTTTTTACTTGTAATATTATTTTTATATACTTAACCGTTTTGCCGCTAGGAGCACTGAAAGTTTCAGAAATCCATATTATAACAATTTATTAAAGAGGCGTGTTCTGCCATTTAAAAAAATAAAGTTTAACATTATAATAATGCATTATTTTTATTCATCTGAATGTTGAAAAGATCTTGCAGTTTCACAAATACATATTTTATACAAAATTATTACAATCACGTAGTTCGAAGTCACCAATTTCCATAGTCTAACTCTTTTTAATATTAATATCAATACAATTTGTTTCTAAACAATAATAAAAATTTATCATCCTGATTGGAATAAAACATAATATAAATGAGTACTTTTTTAAATATGTTTTTAAAACAACAAGCTCAATATGACAATATAATGCGCTAGTAAGCTGAAATATTTTGTAAACACCTCAATTTTATTTTGAGTCTATTTAAGCATTTTCTATTTATTTACAGTCGTAATTTTATTAATTTAATTACACGAAACACATTTTTGTTTATATTAATCTCATTTCATTAACATTCAACAACTCGCTTTAAATTCGTAAACTCCTTATTTCTTAAATTTAAGTATAATTTTTATAAATTCGTTGTATATATTTATACCTTGAGATAAATAGCTTCAAAATGGCAGCTTCGTTATCTGATTGTATATATATTTTATTTTATTTTTAATAACTATTTTTTCTCCAAGAGCTAAATTAAAGTAGATAATATACATCAGACCTGCCAGTCCCAGACTGTGTTATAACTCAGCATATGAATTAGAGATCTTAGGCAATGATCGACCCTGGTGAACCTAACGAGCACAGTCAGTACTGATAATTATGTCACACATAAACAACGCTTTCTAGAGGGTTGTGCATCTTTGTTATACGAAACTAAATTAAAATATGTTGTTTGCACGCTTGACTATCTTGGTTTAAATCGATAAAGAGCAAAATTTGACATTTATTCTAAAAAGAAGATCAAATTTCTTTAGTTGTCCCCAAAACTTAAACTATTTCCTATAGCAATAAGTAACAAAATAATTTAAGTATTTAGTTATTTGGAAGGATAGAAAAGCTTCTATCAGTATCAGCAGTGCTTATCTGACTGTGATAACAGAATGTCATGTCTCGCTGCTTTCACTACAACACTCGCCCCGAGTCATGCTTATGTTTAGGTTAGGTTGGGTTAGGTAAGGTTAGATATTTTACTATGTATTATAAATCTACAGGGTGTTTTTTTTTTTTTTTTTTAACGCAACCGATGATTTGAAAGAAAAATTACAAACAAAACCTATCTATACCTCATTTTATTATTATTAATATTTACTACAACTATTAACACGATTTTAAAGAAATTTTTGTTTATGTTTGTTTGAAAACAAAAATTAAATATTCCTCCTCAGTAAACACTCTCTGGTCTTTGATCAAAACCATGTGTCTAACCTCAACTTAAAGACATTGCACGAAACCCAAGTAAAGTGAACAACAATGCAACAATGTAAATCAGCTGATAGCCAAGGAAGAAAATCCAAAACTACCAACCTATGAACTTGTAATTATCTTAAACCTTCATGTTCTGTACTTGTAAATAGGAGTGCGTTTTAAAATAAATGCCTATAATGCTATGGAAAATTTTTGCATTTTGGGGAAACTAAAGTAGTTTTTTTTTTTTTATTCGAAATATTATTATGAGCATTAACAAATTGATATAAAAATCTTGAATATGAGAAGAAGCAATATTCTTCAATCTGGTTATGTTCAAGCTTCAAAAATGTTATTTATTTTATTTTTTTGTTTAATGTACGTCCATTACCGTGAGCATTAAAATAGTGAATAGTGACAGAATAAAACAATCCCAAACAGAAAGTCACAGTTCCCAGGGTGGATTAAGTAAGAGGAAAACTGTTAATTTAACTGCGCGTGCATACAGCGGAGCATTTAACTCCCAAAATTTCGCGCAGCGCCTCACTTCACCCTCCCCAGTCGCTTCCTGATGTCGCATTTTAAACTTACTTGGTTTGTTTCCAGAGAGTAATTCTGAGAGTGGTTTGCCAATACTTTGCCCATGTAATCTATGATATTGCTCTTTGCCTTTTATATGGTCTCCGAGGTTCCCACAGAGGATTCTCTTTTCAAACAATCACACTCACAAATGAATTTAAACTGTTCAGCAGTACAGCCCTTATTTTTAGTTGACTTCATTACATTTTGTTATTAATAAAAATAATCTATTGATTATTAACACATGATTATTAATCATGTGCTAAAGGTTCTCAGTTCGATCCCAATCAGAGTCAATACATTTTGAGAAGGATCAGCTGATAACCACTGGCTGTTCATTTGTCATTGGGCTATTAATTAATGACACTTTCTAAGGAATAGTCGGCATTAGTTTGTAACAATGATTCCATTCGCTCATCTACACTCATCTCACTCATTCGAAATCCATATTCGCCCATATCTTGACGATCGGCGTCTTATGAATAAATAAAAATTAAATAAAATAAAAATAAACAATGACATTCGGATAATATCAAATTGTGAGTTTCTAATAATTATACAAATATTTTATTACCATTGGACTTCGTTACGAAGAAAGTATTGTGAAGTTACAAAAATGTGATAAATTGCTTAAACTGCTAACCTAAAAGACAGTTATACATTGAATTGTAGGTTAAGTTCATTTACAAAAACATATAGTCTATCGTCATACTAACTAACAAACCGTGTAACTCCACTTTTCCCATTTTTCACATTCTCATACCAACATTTGCACAAAAGTATTCCCTATATGTCTATAAATAGTAGTAACTCCACACAAAATTTAAAAAGGTTTGTTTTCAATACAGAAACCCCTCTATCTCCTGCATTACTTATTATGAATTGGCAAACCTGGTATCTCCCTTCTGAAGCATTACCAAGCCATCCAAATATTTTGTGCTTAGTTTTCTCACTTGAATTTGGTATTTATATCTATATATTTTATCTGGCATTATATGTATTTGGATGAAGTAAGTATTAAAATGTCACTTTTTAATAATACCTAAAAGAATATTTGTAATATAAATTTTATATTTTTTATAAATGTATGGTCTGTTTCTAAATTTTGGAGTTAAGAGGTTTGAACGGAATTAAGTCTAAATAGGTTGTGTTAGTAACTTTTGGAGTTAAGAGGGTTTCCTTGCTAGAAGAACACGTATCTCCAAAATAATGTCAAGGAAATCTCTTAACTACATTAGCTGAAAATCATACCAACAATACGTGGTTCGGATTCCACATAAAGCTGTAGGTCCCATAGTTGTCCTGGCTATTGGGCTATTAATAAATAGACCTTTCTGAGCTAAGTCGAACTCAGATAGTAACAATGACTATACTCGTTCATCTACACTCATCACGCTCATTCGAAATCCATATTCGTCATATCTTGACGATCGGCGTCTTAAGAATAAAAAAATAAATAAAAGAAAATAAGAATTTTTAACGTCCTAATTTACTATATTCATAACAATTTAAAATATATTTCTTATAAAAATATAATATTTCCATGTAAGAGAAAGTGTCCATTTTTATTTACGAGAGTTTTTTCATTCTCCTGTAAAGTTGTCTGTACGAAATCTCAAAAAACACCGAACGTATTTACACGAAATTTTAAAGGAAGTTAGCTTTAGTATCGTAGGAATCCCCTAAGAAAGGATTTTTTGAAATTCCATTCCCAAGGGGTACAAACAGCCCCTCAACATGTCCTTTTGTCTATAATAATAACATTGGGTTGATTTTATTAAATTAAAAACAACTGTTATGTAAATAAATAAACATATTTATTTTCTATATTTGACATCACCCTTTTGATGCATAAGAGTTTAGTCTTCAGCTATTCAACAAAAACAAAAGGGTATTTATACTAATAAATAGTTAGCAAGGCAAATAGTGTAAGTGAAATATTGTAAATAAAATTTTAAATTGTGATTTTACATTATACAGATGATCTACTATTACTATACTATAGGTACAAATAACTTTGTGTACCTATAATTAACGTAAAAAGATACTCTACTATAATCACGTATAAGTTTCTAAATCTATTAATTTTTCAATTAGATGTAGAATCTATTAAAGTCCAATAATCTATTTGCATGCTGTAGTAAGGGTTTGGGAAAACTGTGTACAATTTTAAAATAATACCATTTACATTTTTTTAAGGTTAAGTATGAAATACTTCATCTGATTTGAAATAGTGGTTCTGTAAAGCATGGACTTATAAAATAACTCGTAAACAAACAGATGTAAATGAATTACGAATGAATTAAAATCCCCATTACGTATATCATGAGGATAAGAACGACATTTTCTGTAGGAAGAATAAACCAAACAAATTTTCCATATGATTATCAACTTCATAATTTAAATATTTCCGGAATTGCAACGTAGTTTTGTGAAAATGTTCTTTTTCCTTGAAAATAAATCAATTCTGTCTCATTACTCGATAGCACAAATAAATATCTGTTTCGAACGATTGGAAAATAAACCGGTGTTGTGAAAGTAATAAAGAATGTCTGAGATATTCTTCACGGTCCAGGAACCTCCAGGTAGTCCAATATCTGACAGACGGACTGAAGTATTGCTGGAGCTGGACACCGTCCGCTCCAGTGCACTCCAGCCATTCATAACAGCCAATAAAGACGCCGGCTGGAGACATCTTCTTCCATCGTGTTTTGTTATAAAATATTTGGACGCTATTTCACAAGTAACTCTTAGGGGAGAAATAATACTTTACGTCGTTGCATGATACAAAATAAGATGTAGTGCATGATACAAAACTTGATATAGTGCATGAAACATAATATGATGTAGTGCACGATACATAATATGGTATAATGCATGATACAACAAACAATATAGTGCATGATAAAAAGTATGATATAGTGCATGATACATAATATTAGGGCATTTCTGATATTTCACTATAGAATCTGTATTTTTAAGTTACTTATTCAAATATTAATTTGAAGAATATCTACATTATTTTTATGCTCAAAGATAGAAATCACGTGCAAACATGACGTCATTTATTTGACGTAGATCAAGTTACGAGTGACCCACAGTTGGAGTCTCAGCTGCGTAATCAAACGACCAACCTGAGACTCAAAACACTAAATATGTGAAATTAGTACGCTTTAGTTAGGTATAAATTTAAGATATAAAATTATCTTATAAATTTAAACATTATTTTAACTCTTTCAAAAATTAAATATACAAAATTTATGACCCCGAAAACCCAAAAAACTAGTTATTTTAGAAAATCGCGTAACACTATAAAATTTGGAAAGTTCCTTGATTAAAATATAAGAAAAATAAAACATAGAAAATTGCAATATTCTCACAAGGCACGCACAAAGTTGAGCTTTTTGGTGAGACTTGTAACTGCATTGTACTATTGTTTTAGGTTTTTCAATGGGGCAGTTCAATTAAAAAAACGCCAAAAACATAAGTTTCTATTTTAAGGATTCCGTCCGTAATAATGATCGTATCGTCATTTTTCTATTTTTATTCATTATTAATTATGTTACAATTTTACGTATTTTAAGTTATAATATACTTAAAATATTATGACTAAAATGTTCACATAGAATTATTATAACTTTTTTAACTTGATCAAAATATCCTTCTAATAAGTAGATAGCTTTGTTTAAAATATAATTGTTTACTTATAATTTGAATTATAGTAGTTTTATGTGTTTCTTATATTAAGCGGTAGTTGAGAGTAAATTTATTTTTCAATATATGTAGGTGAATGTTTTGTTTTAACTATGAGTATTTTTTATGTACAAATTTGTTCTTCTGGTATTTTAATCATGTGTAGCTCTTTTTCAACCGTCGGAAGAGACAAATAATATTTGGCTATTAGAATAGTTTCAAATACATATAATTCATAAACTGTCAATATACCTAATTCAATAAAATGATTTTTTTACATTTTTCAACTTAAATATAGTTATGATTGATAATTCTTTACATTTTAAAATGTTATTAACATGTTTCTTATGTGTTGCTCATGTAAAGAAATTCCATATTGTATGTAGGACTAAATCATATCATTTTTCAAATTCTTCAAATCACAAAAATATTTAAACCTTTGTAAAATCTTTCTAGTTGATCATAAGTTGGTTTTCGTACAAAATATTGATTTTTATATTTATTTTACACTTAAATATGTGAACATTTCAATTGTACTTTTGACGATTTTAAATTTATAAGAACTCATAAGACCGGATTATGCTCACTAGACTGGACTTTTAGTAATCATAAAGTGTTCACTATAAGTCAATATAATAATAAACACGAACCGTATAGCTGAAATAGAACAGCATGTTTTAGCCCGCTGACGGTGAAATTATTTCCTCTATAGGCCTATAGGGTCTTTCTAGAAGAGGCTTCAGAGTTTGAGAAATAGCCACCTTAAAAATCAAATTGTTGATATATTTATGTAATAATTAATTTTATATCGATATTTTTTATAAAAATGAGTACTGGCAAATTATATTACGATACGTGAAAAAAGAAAACAGTACGAGTTTTAAACAATTGCTTTAGTTCTTGCAGACCCAAGCGGTGAGAGTGCCGTTACATCTGACGGTTAGGCAATATGAGTGGTGTAGTCATATTGCGTTCACCAATGGCAGACGCTGTATATTCTGTGGCAAAGCGTTCAGGCACAGCTGAAACTAAATAACATAGACTCGTTCTTTATTGTTGGACATTGCAGATTGCTGGCACAGATCGATCTTGACACAGAACCCCGTGTCTCTATTGATAATTCACTTAATCGCTGTAATAAGAACCAGATTAGACTTGTTATGAAAACTACACTTTTGTTGTTTGATCATGTATAAATGTATAAATTATAAATGTATAAATTGTTTGTGTATTTTTAAATAAAATAAGTTTTTGCTGGTATTCTTAACCTTAAGAGGTATTATAACAGTTTATCTTTAGATTTCTACTCAGGACGCATTTAATTTTTTTTTTTTTAATCCTGCGTACAACTGCTTTGTCACTGGTCTTTTCAGCTGCTGAATATAGTGCTCTCGAATGGCTAAATAGTGTTCACACTAAAGCGGTCGACGTCCAACCTAATAGGGTCATGAGACCTATTATTAGTGGCACTCGCATGTTAACTCCACTTCCTTGGCTCCCGGTGCTGTACGTGTATAGGTGGGGGGGTTAGTACCACTGTATGTGTATATAGGCCGATGCCTGGTGAACTATCGAGCCAGTGGGGCGGCGAAGCCCTGTAAGGGCAAGATTGCTTTCTTAGGCTCGATCCATCATTTATATGACACCATACTTTCCCATCACTAAGCTTCAACAAAGTGACACCGTAAAAACTGAGCGAGGGGCTAACGTTTCGCACTTTTCCTGGTATTCGTCATTTTCTCTTACTTACGCATACCACTCAAATGTGTAATTCAATGTGAAAATTATGGAACAAATATGTGTGGTGATAATTTTAACACCACTTTACATTTTTGGGGTTAAAATATTTTAGTGGACAAATGTATTAACCTCAGTCTTAACCTGCATAACTCCTCCAGAGATAAGACATCAGGAGGCACTACTCAAAGAATTCAATAAGATCTTGAATGTCCCGCAACTCCACATTACCCAGGATCTCCCTCGTCAGAACGGTCGCTTAAAATCTCGAAACACACCTCTACGTACTACTTTCCATTTAAGCACATCAAATTTGTCACCTAATACTAGCTGAGCTGTAGAGTGGAACAGTTTTTATGGACGAAATAAGTTCCTTATTAACGATCCGTCAATACCTGTAGATGGAATGAAACACCCTCGTAAAGAGTGGACTCTCTTGAATCGGTTCCGAACTGGCGTTGGCAAATTCAATTACTGGAAGTATAAATGGGGATTGATACTAGATCAGTTATGTGAATGCGGGGAGTCTATACAAACAATGGATCACATAGTTACAGAGTGTCCTATGCGCTCTTTTACGGAGAGGTTTGGCCAGCACACACAGAATCGTTGATGCAGGTGTTATATGGCTCGATGGATTGGGCTTAGTTATGTAACAGGAGATGACTTTACATTGTTTAATTAATGAATAATTACACACCTTTTAGATAAATTTGAACAAGGGCAGAACTACTGCTTACTTTATATTTTTAGCTTTCGTCGAGATGAATTAACAAATAACTTCTTACTTCGGACGTTTTAATTTACCCAAGTTACTTGATTATAGAAAGATCAAAGTTTTATCTTTAGTGTACAATCTTCTTCGGTCAAAAAACCTTCCATTTAGCTTCAAATTTTGTGTTTAATTTAAGCATCAGTAATCGGGACACGCGTCAGAATTTATCATTGTTAACTATCAAAGCTCATCGAACACCATTTTGCAATAGATCAATTACTGTCACTGCCTGCAGATTGTGGAATTAACTTGATCCTTCAACTAAAAATGTCGATAGTTGAGCTCGGTTAGTCGTGGCACTGAGGGATTGGTTGTCGGTGGATTCGTGGGTATATAGGCCTTAGTCAATGTTAAGTGTTTGTTAGTTAGTTTCTAGCTTTTTTTTTTTTTTTAAGTATAGTTCTTTGTTTTCTTAATTATTGTTGTTTGATTAGTGAATAATGTGCTGAGCTGAACTATGAATTCCTTATATCAACCAAATTTTTTATTGTTTTTTTTATGAGGTTTAGTTTAAGAGAGGTTGGTCCTAACTTTGCCTCGATTATTATGTCTCATACGTGATTAAACCCGTAAAGTTTCTTAGTTTAATGGAGGAAGCGCTCGTAAAGTTTTGTATGTTAGTGGGGGGAGAACCCTTAAAGTCTCGTAATTGAGTTTATGGGAGGGCTCATCAAGTCTCATAGGTAGATGGAGGAGGGCCCTTCAAGTCTCATAATTGAATGGAGGAGGGCTCGTCAAGTTTCGCAGGTGAATGGGGAGAGGGCCCGTCAAGTCTTATACGTGAATGGGGAGAGAATTTGTAAAGTCTTGTAGGGATGGTAGGAAGACTTTTCAAGTCTTATTCGTGGATGGGGGAGAGCCCGTTAAGTCTCGTAGGTGGATGGAGATAGGGCCCTTCAAGTTTTATACAGGAATGGGGAGAGAGCCCGTAAAGTCCGTAAGTGGATGGAGAGAGGGCCCTTCAAATATCGCAATTGTATGGAGGGAGGGCTCGTAAAGTCTCGTAATTGAGTTTATGGGTGGGCTCATCAAGTCTCATACGTATATGGAGGAGGGCCCTTTAAGTCTCGTAATTGAATGGAGGAGGGCTCGTCAAGTTTCGCAGGTGAATGGAGAAGTGTTCGTCAAGTCTCGAAGGCGAATGCGAGGGTTCGTGAAGTCTCGAAGGTGAATGGGAGGGTTCGTGAAGTCTCGTAGGTGGATGGAATAAAGAATTTTTAATTTCATTTCATTAATATGTCCGTATTACTTGCCATATATATAGGCAGACAACTTCTGGAAACCTGCCCAGCACAAATAATGACTAACTACCCTACTTCTAATACTAACTTCAAGGCCATATATATTTTGTATCATAATTAATTGTAAACAAAGACATAACCCGATACAAGTGTAAATTCCATTAAATATACTAAAATAGATCAATTAATTTATCTTTTACTATTATAACTAACCGATTGTCCTTGCTTCACTATGGATGGTTCGCTACGCTTGCTTGCTCTTGCTGGCATCACATGTTTAGGCAAACTATAATCCCTACACTCCACCTACTATCGTGCATGGCTGTGGTATACGATATTCCCTGGATTTGTGTCCTCGACTGGTTCTACTCTATCCTTGTAGGTCGCCATCAGTTTGTCAAGATTCCATATTTGAATAATTTTGGATGTATAAGAAGTCATTATTTAAAACGGAAAACAATTCTTACTGGATTCCCTCAAGGGTCCATATTGGGACCAATTTTGTTTCTGGATTTTATTAATGACATCTCCAGAAGTTTGAACCATGCCAACCTATGCCTATATGTGGATAATATTTTATTACTAGTCTAATCAATATCACTCTTCAGCAGATATAGATGTTTTTTTTAATAGTAACTGCTTGTTACCAGTGGTTTATAAGTAACCAACATGTTGCGAATGTACGGAGTATTTGTAATTTATATTTAAGTTATGTACAGTAATTTGACATGACTATTTCTACAATAGTTCTACAGTGAGATTTTAATTTCTAATAGTCACTTTTGTATTTCTCTGGATTATAGTCCCCTTCTATAAGACTGTCTGTAGGACGTTTTTCCATTCAAGTTCACGGGGAGGGACACGCCAGTCTGGGAGGGGTGCTGGGTGGGGCGAGAAGTAGCTCCCCTCCCCCAAACCGAGTACTGAGCAATTAAAAGCAAGGGTTGAGGGAGTAGTTAGCTTTGTTGCCACCAATAATTATTGTTATGATAACCAAGTTGTTCCGAACAACTTAAAGTTGTTCGGCAGATAACCAGCGGTTTATTGTTCGGAGACACTTCCCCCTTCCCAAGACATTCTCACCCCATTGTATCTGCGCTGCCAGCCAGAAAAAACGCAATATCTATTAAATTCATTTGAATGATTCTTTATCTCCCTTAAAGAGTTTAAGTCCAATGTTGAGTGTTTCTTATTCATTGTTGTAGGTTAGTTAAAAATACTGTTTTATACAGTTGATAAATATTGTAATACCCTAAATTAAAAATCTCATTATTGTAAAACCCTTAATTATAAAACAGTAAACACTTGAAGTATGTGCAACTGAATAGCTATTATTATATTGACACTGCTATTAATCTATTATTATTAATATTCTGTTTGTGAGCGTCATAAGTGAAGATTAGTCAAACAAATTGTTTGAAAAGAAAATGTCATAAAGTTATTTTGTATTTAATGTAATAGTATATTGAGATACATTAACAGATTAATAACTACTTAAAATTTTTCTATTTAAAACCTTTAATTCGGTAGCGTTGTTAGTTCAATCCTAGCTTCATGGTTGTCAGTTCGATCCCAATCAGAGTCATAATACATTTTGAGAAGGATCAGCTGATAACCACCGGCTGTTCATTTGTCATTGGGCTATTAATTAATGACACTTTCTAAGGAATAGTCGGCCTTAGTTTGTAACAATGACTACATTCGCTCATGTACACTCATCACACTCATTCGAAATCCATATTCGCCCATATCTTGACGATCGGCGTCTTATGAATAAATAAATAAAATAAATAAAAGTCGTATTATAAAAAATAATTACTATAATACCCAAAAAATAAATTATATCTAACACATTTAAAAATAATAAATAAGTGTCAATACAAATTAATATTAGTCAAACAAATATACAAAAAAGAGAAATTTCATAAAGTTGTTACGCATGTGATGTGATATATTAACCATTATTCTCTTGAATTATTTTAGAATGATTTAATGTTTTATATAGTTAAAGTGTTTTTATGTTCGTTGTTAACTATTTATGTTTGTACATAACAGAATTTAATTTTTTTTTTCCATATTGACATACATGGAGTATGCTTTTAAGCGAAATATTTGTACTTTTTTGTTTAGTAAAATGTACATTCAATCGAATAAGAATACTTATCCTCCTTCTCTTATCAAAAGTAAAAACTATAAAAACCGGTATTGTTCACACAACATAGTTTTTAAGTATATAATGTAAAAGTATATAAAATTAAGTATTGATAAACTAAAAACTTTTAAAACTGCACACCACTTTTAATTAAACTTCTTTGAGCAATATATAAAAATAATAATAATAATAATTAGTGATTGTTACAGCTACTTTAGTAAGTTTGTCGCTGTTTTAAAATATTAAAAGTCTATATCGTCATAAATTCATGTAATCTATATTTTTATCGCCTCTTTTATAAGGTAATAAAAACATGTTTTTATAGTAAAAACACTTTAATGACATAAATTGATGTAATAGTGTAAAAAATGTATAAAAATATAAAATACAGTAATATTATAAATCACAGTATTGTAGTATTTCTCTTTATTAATTTATCAATTGACATTAAACTCTCAGACATGTAAATTTTACTGTTTTATTGAATTAACAAGGGATAAGGTAAAAAAAAAACTAGTTTTAAGTTTAGGCTAAGGTAGTAAGTAACACCTGAAGACGACAGGAGTTTTATACCTTTCGAAACGTCGTGTTTGTTTCCTAAAACACTTGAAGCGTTGTAAATATGCAAATATTACCTACCAATCATGAACAATCCAATTCTAATAAATAACTTTATAATAACGTAAAAAACACCATTAAAATGTCTCAATAAATTTAAATATAAAATATTCTACTAAAACTTCCTTTACGTCTAAAGTACCATTTCGTAGTTAATTTCCTCCCCATTTGCAAATATGACGTATTTCCCCATTTAATCCTAAACTTTCACAGCACACTTACCCAAAAGTAACCCTTTTAAACGACTTATGACTAAGTAAACCAGTAAATTTGTGAAGGAGCATAAAGCAAGAAGAATGGGCAAAGTATTAATTGGCTATTATTCCTAAGCCCTCTGAGGGCACCAGTCTGGGGCAATTAAATCTAGATGCCTAATTTATGCAAACGAGAAATGGGCCGCATTCTGGCGGGCCCCGATAGCCCAATGGTCTTACTATACGGCAATATACTGGCTGTATAAGGTGGGCTGGGATGGCAACGATATATCGATATATCGGAAATATCGATAAATACTTTTCGATTTATCGATATGTTATTATCGACATTTTCTTTCGATAATATCGACCATATCGATATTTTGATCGGATATATCATATCACTAAATATTGACGTTATGCTCTCTACTCAATATTATCACGACTCGAAAAAAACACTATTAAATTGCCTTTTATGCGTACTAAACGTGCATTGAAATAATAAAGTAACTTTAATAAGTTTTTTTACGTGAGGTTAACGCACTTAAATGTAGTTTATTGTAGTCCAGTGGCGGTGGGTGGAACAGGTAAATGAAGGTGTGTGTGAGTTGGCAACACTGTGTTTGAGATGCCGAGCTTAGAGTTAATTATTATTCTTTTATAATTAACGTAATAATGAAAGGTATAATTATTCTTATATTGCATTTTTTTTTCGTTCAACTCCACAGATCACAACTTGTTTCATGTACAATAATGTATTAATTTTTACATTCAGTAGGCTATTCTAAATAGTGACAACTAAACATGAGTGCATAATTTTAGAGATAAATCATATACAATTTGATATATCGATTAACCGATATATCGATATTTTTCTTTCGATATTATCGTTAAATCGATATTTTGTTTACTATATATCGATAATTCGATTTATTTTGAACATATGGGCCATCCCTAATTGTGGGACATTATAGAAGGGCCTCTCTAGAAGGCTTGGATTCTTTTGCAAATTACTGATTATTTTGTTACAGAGTATAATCTTGTTTCACATATGTAAATGCCTCCTGAAGTTTCTTTGTTGTTTAGTGTGTTTAATTTAAATTAAGTAGTCTCAACAAATATATAACTCAAAATTGAATATATCTTTAAGAGCTGTAAGAAACGTATCTTGCTGATAAGGATCCTTTTGTTAATGAATCGAAACGCAGAGATGCCACTTCATTAAATATGATTATTAAGTCACTGTGATTAATAGTGATTTCCTCTAAATCCAAGTGTTAGGCACATAAGTTTTTATGTATGAGACAGTTTGTATTCTGTGTGATAGTATATGTTAGTACGACACTGTCCTACTTGTGGTGCAGCTAACTAGGGACAAAGTGTTCTGGAAACTGTAGGTGATAGGTTTTATTCTCGGTCCTCTTATTACCAAAAACGTCCGCTCAGTGGTTACTATTGACGATAACACTACTACAGAAGTTTGGGGTATCCATGTTGGGTGGTGATAAGTATCAGGATGTTGTGTAAAGAAACGAATTGCGTATCAAGCTTCTCAGTTAGATGAAAATCAGACCAATACTACTTGGTTCAGATTTCACGTAAAGTTGTAGGTCCCTTATTTGCCCTGGCTATTGAGCTATTAATAAATAGCCCTTTATGAACAAAAGTCGTACTCAAGTTAGTAACCAGACTACACACAGGTCATCCACACTCATCCTTTTCTTAAGTAATCATTCATATTCGCCTTATAATACGCACAAAGTTGTGTCGGCGTCTCGTATCTGAGAATATCAATTATCAAAATTAAATTATAACTGTCCCGATTAGCTTTCTGGTCATCAAAAGTATGGTACAAAATACAAACGTGCAGCTAATTAAAAAATTAGTGAAATAAAGCTCTATTGTTCACTACCCACAAAAAGCGTTCTAAGTTACCCGACACGTTCGATGTTGCGTATTTTATATTAAACTTTGCTTTCAAACCAACATTTACAATGTTGTCAACCAAAACATGAACTGTTATCAAATTATCAAAATACTTAATATTTTTGATATTTTTTACATTAAAATAGGAGGTTTGGATTTTAAACCCCTAACTGGATAAATACTAATGTTGTATAAGGCTAAATACACAGAGAAAAAACAAACAGAGGGTCACTTTCTTATGGCAGTGAAAGCCTCAATGGCTGTTAAATAAATATTTCAACTATAATGAATATTACACCTTCAGACATATGTGGTAATAATTACTATGTTTATCCTTGTGGATTCGGGAGGAATGCCCCAGTTATCGCATAACTAATCGAGAAATAACTACTCGAGACACACATTAATACACAATGGGATGCGTCCCCTGTTTATGTTTTCTCTGTTCCAAAAGATTTGTTAAGAAGCAAATGTTTTATCTATTTATTTTTAAGAATAAATTGAAAATTATAGGAAGTTATGTTACGAAAGGTTCTAATTTGAAAGTTAAAACTTTAACAAGTCCTATACACTCCTAAACCAGTCCTTGTTCTTTGTAGTGGAAGTGCCGTAATATCTTCTGGGTAGGCAATTTGAGTGGTGTAGCCAGATTGCGTTCATTATTGGCAGGCGTTGATGAAATCGTATATTTAAAACAATCGGGTAATTTAGTTCACTCAATTTATCAACTTATTACATGACCAATTTTGATGAATTTTTTTTATTCAAAAGATAATTTTGATTTCTAAGTTGTAACGGAGCTAGATTTATGAAGTTTCCATAGGCTTTTGTCCTACACGGTGTCAAAGTTGTATGTTATTCTTACGGAGTATATTTTAACTAACCAGCTGGCGGCATAAACAAAAGTTAAATGGTTCAAATATTCGTTAGGTTAAACATAGAGAGCAGCACAATAAAGTTTCAAGAATTCTTGAAATAGGCATAGTAATAATATGGTTATAATTATTATACCATGAATAGAGTATAATATCGGTATCAGTATAATCGGTATGAGATATCAGTAGTATCGGATGCCGTGTGGGTGGGATGACTTGCAAGAGTCGTATCCGTGTTCAGTGTGGGTGGGAGGGCCTTCAGCAGTAGATCGGATGCCGTGTGGGTGGGATGACTTGCAAGAGCCGTATCCGTATTCAGTGTGGGTGGAAGGGCCTTCGGCAGTAGTATCGGATGCCGTGTGGGTGGGATGACTTGCAAGAGTCGTATCTGTATTAAGTGTGGGTGGGATGGTCCACAACAGTCGTATCCGTATTAAGTGTGGGTGGGAGGGCCTTCAGCAGTAGGTATCGTATGCCGTGTTGGTGGAATGGTCCACAACAGCCGTATTCGTATTCAGTGTGGGTGGGATGGTCCACAACAGTCGTATCCGTATTAAGTGTGGGTGGGAGGGCCTTCAGCAGTAGTATCGTTTGCCGTGTGGGTGGAATGGTCCACAACAGCCGTATTCGTATTCAGTGTGGGTGGAATGGTCCACAACAGTCGTATCCGTATTAAGTGTGGTAGGAGGGCCTTCAGCAGTAGGTATCGTATGCCGTGTTGGTGGAATGGTCCACTACTGTCGTATCTGTATGATGTGTGGGTAGGAGGACCTTCAATTTTTATCCATATATATGCGTATAAAATGAGTTCTACCATATAATATATTAGTGGGGAAGTTTGTTTTTGCCTTCATCCCTATTAGAAATGCCTGGATTTCTGTCATATAATTGTAAAAATCCAATATGTTAGATAAAATTTTAGCTATGTGAAATATTTTATATAGACATTTTAAATTTAACGTTTATACTAATTGCGATGTTAATACTCAGTTATGTGAAATAATATCAGTAAAACCAGCTTTAACCTATACATAGAATTGAATCGTTTTTTAGTAAGCCTATCCCTTAACAGTGACGAATCGTTTCTTCTTTTGTTGAAATCGTTTGAATAATTTAATATTTTTAAGAGCAGCGCCTATTGAAACTGATATCGCTGAAAATTGTAATTCAAACAGAAAAAAACAAGAGAACTCAAATTTAATAACGCCGTGCAGTGATATAATGACGCTTTGTTGGAAGTCAAAAGGTGTAAAATTATTTTCAGTTACAAAGAAAGAATAACAAACGTCGAGAAGATAAAAATGAGGGATGTCGGGGTGTCTGGGGGAGGAAGAGGGTAAAGTTTTAATGGAGTTGCGGACAATATTAAAGCACGGGTTGTTTATAGACTGGCGGTTCCTCGTAGTTAGCTTCATTATCTATGTCTTCTTTAACGGCACCACCTGTTCCGGCACCTCGCGGCTCTAATTGTTTCAAGAGCGACCCTAAACACTACCTAGTCCGTAATGTAACAATTTTAATAGTAATATATATTACATAAGTTATATTTTTAGATCGTAATATAATATAAAAATGTTTTTTGCGTTTTTGTGAATTAGTCTTTTTAGTTACTTATGTTGGCACTAGAGGCGCAGTGATGTAGGTTCCTTAGTTGCCCTCCAGTTGGCCATTGGGCTATTAATAAAAATCCCTTTCTGAGGAACATTGGACCTTAGTTGGTAACAATGACTACACTCGTTCATCCACACACCACATGCATTTGCTTCTCATATTCGCTCATATCTCTACGATCGGCGTCTTCCGAATAAAAAAAAATTGTTATTAGGTACAACTAACTTATTTATTTGTCTTTTTTACCGTATAAACAATTTTACAATATTGATAAAATATTAACTTAAATTGCATTCTCAAGCATTACTAGTACATTAAATAACTTAAGCCTACGTTGAGTGATTATAATAATCATATGATAACAAAATAGATATCAACAACAAACAAACTAACAACAATAGAATACTGCTATAATGATTATAACATTTGGTTGGACTGTCATGTTAATTTAGGTTAGGTTAGGTAAGGTTAGGTTAGGTTAAGTTGAGTTAGGTAAGGTTAGATTGATTCAGGTCAGATTATGTCAGGTTAGGTTATTTTGAGTAAGGCCAGGTTAGGTTGATTCAGGTCAGATTAGGGTATGATAAATTAGGTTAAATCAGGTTAAGTTAGTTCAAAATGCCTATTTTTCAATTAAAAATGTTTCTAGTCCCCTAACAAACGTAATTTTGTTAGGAGAATATAATAATGATATACAAAATAAATATCAACAACAGACAAACTAACAACAATAGAATGCTGCTATAACGTTTATAACATTTGGTTGGACTATTATGTTAATTTAGGTTAGGTTTGTTTAGGTTAGGTTATGTTAGGTTAGGTTAAGTTGAGTTAGGTAAGGTTAGATTGATTCAGGTCAGATTATGTCAGGTTAGGTTAGGTTATGTTCAGTAAGGTCAGGTTACGTTGATTCAGGTCAGATTAGTTATGATAAATTGGGTTAAATCATGTTAAGTTAGTTCAAAATGCCTATTTCTCCAATTAAAAATGTTTATGGTCTCCTAACAAACATAATTTTTGTTCAAGTTTATTTTATTCGATTTATTTGTCATTTAATCATTTATTACAATTTATATTTAACGGAGATATGACAAAAAATAACATTTTCTATTATTTCAATTTTACGATTTTTTTAACTGTACTTTTTCTGATTAAAAAGTGAGTTCCCAGAATGGTAATAGAGCCTTGAATCTACCCACTGGTGTAAAAAGGTCAAGACTTGTAAAGCGCCTAGTAACTGCATAAATACGTTATTGAAAGCTTATTTTTGTCTGTCTTAGTTCTCATATATGTTGTTTAACAATAATTTAATGGAATTATTTTGTTTGATTGTAGTACTAATGTGTTATGGGGACCTATACCAAAAACTATACAAGAGGGGCTAGCCCAATGCTATTCATTACCTTGAAACAGAGTTTGGAATTTGACATTGCTTAAAATTCCACTAAAAAGTATGAAATATTTAATGAGTCTTTCACTTTTTTGCCAGCCTATAAAAATAGATAGATTTAGTTTTTTTTCATAACATAGTTTAAAGTTAACTATTTTTTATTTTTTATTAAAAGAGTAGTAACGTAGTGTATGTTTTTACACAGAAACCCAAGTTTTTTGTTTTATTACTAAAATATTATTTTCAAATTTCGTTACTTTACATTATTTTTCAAATGTTTATATTCCATCCAACGTTACGCTGATGACGAATATGAAACTAGGTTTGTTGAAATATTCCTGTTTTGACCAATAAAACACACTTTCCCTTAACTAACCTAGCCTAACATAACCTTAATATAAACTTAACATATGTGTCACTAAACAATTTTAATATTATCGTTAAGTTCAAATTTCAAGCCTCTGGAATCGCCTGATAGTAAAAATATTCACAATTTGTATTTGGTGATAATTCGCTGTTACTAAAATCAAATTGCTTTCAGTAATGATTCACGATTTATCATCAAATTAGTTTTTGTGCATCATGAAAAACAATTTTCATAAAGACAAATGGCTTAAAGATTCATGTTTATTTTCAGCATAAATATACACTTCAAAATATATTTTTAATCACATAAAATAACTCAAGTTTAGTGTAAAGAAACAAATTCTAAAAATCCGTTTCTCTTAATTTTGTCGTTAAAAAACAAATCTCAATTTCAAAAAGTCTGCGTTCAATTTAGAAGCAATAAAGTAAATTAATACCTTAATTAGGTTAATTACAGCCTAATGTACATGTATGATGTAATTATCAACGTACTGCCTTGAGTTTTATTACAATGTGGAGATATTAACATATTATTATCTTATTCTTAGTACATACCATTTCATGAGTATCTTTTCAGCCATAAACAGATGACGTTGTTAGCTAGTGTACACTTTTAACACAGCCCTTATTTATAAATAATAATAAATAATTAATTACACTGCGTTGTATAGCTATCACAATAATAACACTAGTAAAACATAACCTCAACTCTCAACCCAACAGTGACCAGCGACGTTAGCGCTCCAGTTTACAAATTTAGCCGTCTTCCTAATGGAGCTACTTTTTCTATTTACCGTGGGTTTTGCCTGCTTCACAATCACAAAGTAGTCTGGTAGTTCCGTGCACGTATTTTTGACTATACTTAAATTTAATAAGGTGATATGTATTAATGTAACTTAATTGTAAGATAGGAAGTTCCACAGTAAACCCACAAATGATATTCCTTTAATTTTAATTTATCTTAAATTAATACTTTTTCATAATTGTTAATTTTTTTGACCGGAACTGCAATGCAAATGTATTGTATTTACCTCATTTGTCTGTTTAAACAGAATTTAATGTTAATTTCCGGTCAATCCCGCTAATCAGGAATACACTTTGCATTGCAGATACAAAGGTTAACAATGTTTTCACATTCAATTAATGTAAACGAGTGCCAATAATTTAGGCAAGATAAAAATACCAAAGTTTATAGTATATTTATCAATAATGTATACATAATTTTTAGTGAATCTTTAATGGATTTCACTCATTTTTAATTCCAACTTAATTTTGATGATTTTTGGAATTGTTGTATACATTAAAACTTATGCCAGTATTAGTTAATATTTCTAAATAGAATAACGTGTACCTCAACAAACTGCCAGTTTCACTAATATTCCATATTCATAATAATTGTACAATAAGGGTGAAGTTTAAAATATACTCAAATTATTCCATATATCTAAATGTATTCTCTATTAGAACTTCGTATTTTTTTGTTGGATGGATATGGATGAAATAAGATTTACAAACCTTTTAGAGCATTAAAAGCATTTTCATCAAAAATATATTATAATCTTAATATATTTTCGTCTGGAAAACATAAGTTTGAAAATATTAATGTTATATAAATGTTATACTAGGAACTAAGAGGGTAAATAACAGAGGATACGAGAGTTAGTATCATATACAAAATTGTAATTAATATTCAAACATAACTCTCATTTTTTTATAGTTTAGGTACCATTATAAAATCAAATTAGAATAAATGGCAAAGACCCCTAAACGTTAGACAAAACGTTAGATAGAGCCAAAAACTCTAAATATATCCCCAACTAATAGTTTTAAAGTGAGTATTGACGACGTTGTGGTAGATTCAAAGAAGTGATTGTTCCAAGACGTGTTGTAGGGATCAGAGTGTGTGGTCCCCCAGTGTGTAAGAGTGTAGCCACATTACACAAGTTACCAAGGGAATGTACTTGGTAACAGGTCCATATTGTCACCCCCTACCGTAACTTGTTCTGTCTCACGCCCTCATAACCACATCTCACTGTTAGAACTGACGACGCTGTTGTAGATTCAATGAAGTGATTGTTCCAAGACGTGTTGTAAGCATCAGAGCGTGTGGTCTCTTCGTGTGTAAGAGTGTAGCCACATTACACAAATTACCAAGGGTAATATACTCGGTAACAGGTCCATATTGTTACCCCTTACTGTAACTTGTTCTGTCTCACGCCCTCATAACCACACCTCACTGTTAGAACGGACGACGTTGTGGTAGATTCAATGAAATGATTGTTCAAAGACGTGTTGTAAGGATCAGAGCGTGTGGTCCCCCATTGAGTAAAAATGTAGCTACATTACACAAGTTACCAAGGGTAATATACTCGGTAACAGATCCATATTGTTACCCCTTACTGTAACTTGTTCTGTCTCACGCCCTCATAACCACACCTCACTGTTAGAACTGACGACGTTGTGGTAGATTCAAAGAAGTGATTGTTCCAAGACGTGTTGTAGGGATCAGAGCGTGTGGTCCCCCAGTGGGTATGAGTGTAGCCACATTACGCAAGTTACCAATTGAATGTACTTGGTAACAGGTCCATATTGTCACCCCCTACCGTAACTTGTTCTGTCTCACGCCCTCATAACGGAACGGACGACGTTATAGTAGATTCAATGAAGTGATTGTTCCAAGACGTGTTGTAGGGATCAGAGCGTGTGGTCCCCCAGTGTGTAAGAGTGTAGCCACATTACACAAGTTACCAAGGATAATGTACTCGGTAACAGGTCCCTCTTGTCACCCCCTACCGTACCTTGTTCTGCCTCACTTCCCCATAACCGCAAGTCTCTCTCCCCATCTCCCCAACATCTAATGTATTTGAAACTCTTTTTTATGGATTTGGATTTTATCAAATGGAGTTTTTTTTAATAAAATATTTCCGTTTTATAATTCCTGCATTTTTAGTAATTCCCTTAGTCGTTTCGTCAGTGATTTCCAAAAACGAACCCATATAATCTGTAAAATATTGCATTCCATAGAATACTTGGAGTGTAAATGATTTCATTTACACAAAAGTGGTAATACAACTTTTTGCTGCAGGACTGAAAGTTTTGCATCGAAGTTTTAAAGGAATGAATCATCTGACTCATTACAGTGTGGCATCTTATTGTTTACGGAATATGCTTTAAATATTGTGTGTATGCATGGAAATTGCATCCCCTATACTATCATAACAAATTATTTTCTACGGCTTACGCAAAATATCGTAAGATAAAAGTAGTGCGATCATTTGTAATACAAAATGGTATATATATATATATATATATATATATATATATATATATATATATATATATATATATATAACAACACTTAGTAATCTTTTTTTGGTATTTTTAAAGATTGCTAAGTGTTGTTATTTTTATATATATAAATATATTAAGCAATCTAATAGCTACAAATGTCAAACAAAATGGTAGATTACAATTAACCTAAGCTGAAATGAGAAAAAGGTGCTGAATGTTTTTGACTTATTTTTAAATGTAAAATACGTTTCTGTAGAGCTTAGCTTTTTTTCTGTTAACCCTAATAGAACACACTGGGGTGTGACACAGCCCATGAAAATTTTATTTTCATTATACTCTATAATTTATTGAGAGGAGATTTATTCCTTCCATGTAAATTCAGTTAGCACCACTGCCTGCAGGTACCATAGACTGTCAGTGTATGTACTGCTTTCTGTGAGTCACTAAATAACTTTAATTTCTGTTTGGGGCGTCTGACACCCATTGTACCTTTTATGTTACAATTTTCTATTCTAGTGCATATATGCATTAGAATATGCACTACTATATGCACTAGAATAGAAGTGCCTTTTGTTGTTGTTTTTGTAGATAGCAAAATATTAAAATAATACTGATTAAAGCTTTTACTTGAAGAAAGGTGACTTCATTCTACTCACAAACATAGAAATTATGCAGAAATGTCTAGAACATTTTCGTCGTGTAATAATTTTTATTTTATAAACTTTGTCCCCTTGGCTAAGATATTTCTAAGTCGTTTTTGTATTTAGTAACAAATATGACTTGTATATACTAGTTGAAAATTGTTTTTATCTCAATATTTTAATTTGTTGATATTTTTTGAAAGATCTTATTACTAGCTACATGTTTCGTCACGATACGTGCCTTCCATCTTAAAAGTGAAACGAAATTCTATAAAAATGATTTAAATGTGTTTAATTCAATTATACATGAATTGAATAAAAATTATGTATACATAATTTTTAGTGAATCTTTAATGGATTTCACTCATTTTTAATTCCAACTTAATTTTGATGATTTTTGGAATTGTTGTATACATTAAAACTTATGCCAGTATTAGTTAATATTTCTAATGAGAATAACATTTACCTCAACAAATTTCCAGTTTCACTAATATTCCATATTCATAATAATTGTACACTAAGGGTGAAGTTTAAAATATACTCAAATTATTCCATATACTCGTATCTAAATGCATTCTCTATTAGAACTTCGTATTTTTTTGTTGGATGGATATGGATGAAATAAGATTTACAAACCTTTTAGAGCATTAAAAGTATTTTCATCAAAAATATATTATAATCTTAATATATTTTCGTCTGGAAAACATAAGTTTGTAAATATTAATGTTATATAAATGTTATACTAGGAACTAAGAGGGTAAATAACAGAGGATACGAGAGTTAGTATCATATACAAAATTGTAATTAATATTCAAACATAACTCTCATTTTTTTATAGTTTAGGTACCATTATAAAATCAAATTAGAATAAATGGCAAAGACCCCTAAACGTTAGACAAAACGTTAGATAGAGCCAAAAACTCTAAATATATCCCCAACTAATAGTTTTAAAGTGAGTATTGACGACGTTGTGGTAGATTCAAAGAAGTGATTGTTCCAAGACGTGTTGTAGGGATCAGAGTGTGTGGTCCCCCAGTGTGTAAGAGTGTAGCCACATTACACAAGTTACCAAGGGAATGTACTTGGTAACAGGTCCATATTGTCACCCCCTACCGTAACTTGTTCTGTCTCACGCCCTCATAACCACATCTCACTGTTAGAACTGACGACGCTGTTGTAGATTCAATGAAGTGATTGTTCCAAGACGTGTTGTAGGTATCAGAGCGTGTGGTCCCCCAGTGTGTAAGAGTGTAGCCACATTACACAAGTTACCAAGGATAATGTACTCAGTAACAGGTCCCTCTTGTCATCCCCTACCGTAACTTGTTCTGTCTCACGCCCCCATAACCACACCTCACTGTGAGAACTGACGACGTTGTGGTAGATTCAATGAAGTGATTGTTCCAAGACGTGTTGTAAGCATCAGAGCGTGTGGTCTCTTCGTGTGTAAGAGTGTAGCCACATTACACAAATTACCAAGGGTAATATACTCGGTAACAGGTCCATATTGTTACCCCTTACTGTAACTTGTTCTGTCTCACGCCCTCATAACCACACCTCACTGTTAGAACGGACGACGTTGTGGTAGATTCAATGAAATGATTGTTCAAAGACGTGTTGTAAGGATCAGAGCGTGTGGTCCCCCATTGAGTAAAAATGTAGCTACATTACACAAGTTACCAAGGGTAATATACTCGGTAACAGATCCATATTGTTACCCCTTACTGTAACTTGTTCTGTCTCACGCCCTCATAACCACACCTCACTGTTAGAACTGACGACGTTGTGGTAGATTCAAAGAAGTGATTGTTCCAAGACGTGTTGTAGGGATCAGAGCGTGTGGTCCCCCAGTGGGTATGAGTGTAGCCACATTACGCAAGTTACCAATTGAATGTACTTGGTAACAGGTCCATATTGTCACCCCCTACCGTAACTTGTTCTGTCTCACGCCCTCATAACGGAACGGACGACGTTATAGTAGATTCAATGAAGTGATTGTTCCAAGACGTGTTGTAGGGATCAGAGCGTGTGGTCCCCCAGTGTGTAAGAGTGTAGCCACATTACACAAGTTACCAAGGATAATGTACTCGGTAACAGGTCCCTCTTGTCACCCCCTACCGTACCTTGTTCTGCCTCACTTCCCCATAACCGCAAGTCTCTCTCCCCATCTCCCCAACATCTAATGTATTTGAAACTCTTTTTTATGGATTTGGATTTTATCAAATGGAGTTTTTTTTAATAAAATATTTCCGTTTTATAATTCCTGCATTTTTAGTAATTCCCTTAGTCGTTTCGTCAGTGATTTCCAAAAACGAACCCATATAATCTGTAAAATATGCATTCCATAGAATACTTGGAGTGTAAATGATTTCATTTACACAAAAGTGGTAATACAACTTTTTGCTGCAGGACTGAAAGTTTTGCATCGAAGTTTTAAAGGAATGAATCATCTGACTCATTACAGTGTTGCATCTTATTGTTTACGGAATATGCTTTAAATATTGTGTGTATGCATAGAAATTGCATCCTCTATACTATCATAACAAATTATTTTCTACGGCTTACGCAAAATATCGTAAGATAAAAGTAGTGCGATCATTTGTAATACAAAATGGTATATATATATATATATATATATATATATATATATATATATATATATATATATATAACAACACTTAGTAATCTTTTTTTGGTATTTTTAAAGATTGCTAAGTGTTGTTATTTTTATATATATAAATATATTAAGCAATCTAATAGCTACAAATGTCAAACAAAATGGTAGATTACAATTAACCTAAGCTGAAATGAGAAAAAGGTGCTGAATGTTTTTGACTTATTTTTAAATGTAAAATACGTTTCTGTAGAGCTTAGCTTTTTTTCTGTTAACCCTAATAGAACACACTGGGGTGTGACACAGCCCATGAAAATTTTATTTTCATTATACTCTATAATTTATTGAGAGGAGATTTATTCCTTCCATGTAAATTCAGTTAGCACCACTGCCTGCAGGTACCATAGACTGTCAGTGTATGTACTGCTTTCTGTGAGTCACTAAATAACTTTAATTTCTGTTTGGGGCGTCTGACACCCATTGTACCTTTTATGTTACAATTTTCTATTCTAGTGCATATATGCATTAGAATATGCACTACTATATGCACTAGAATAGAAGTGCCTTTTGTTGTTGTTTTTGTAGATAGCAAAATATTAAAATAATACTGATTAAAGCTTTTACTTGAAGAAAGGTGACTTCATTCTACTCACAAACATAGAAATTATGCAGAAATGTCTAGAACATTTTCGTCGTGTAATAATTTTTATTTTATAAACTTTGTCCCCTTGGCTAAGATATTTCTAAGTCGTTTTTGTATTTAGTAACAAATATGACTTGTATATACTAGTTGAAAATTGTTTTTATCTCAATATTTTAATTTGTTGATATTTTTTGAAAGATCTTATTACTAGCTACATGTTTCGTCACGATACGTGCCTTCCATCTTAAAAGTGAAACGAAATTCTATAAAAATGATTTAAATGTGTTTAATTCAATTGTTTGACATTACAGAGATGCCAATCTCTTATTTAAGACGTAAGATGTCCAACAAAATACAAATTAGAATAGTTATGCGGTTTATATAAATGAGGTGTGATACAACCTAGTGTGTCCTTTATGTCACAAAAATTAAGTGTGTCTAACTAGGGTTAACCAATTTTCTTTATGCATCACTTTCCTGTCCTTGACTTTCCAAACAATCTTTTGACTTTCCTGTTTGATAAAAAAATGGTTTCATTTACTTACATTTTCAAACTAATGTTTTTACTACTCTAAATTAACATCGTATAAAAATAAAAAAACATTTTCGTTAACGTAAAACATATGAAAATATACGTAAAAACGAAATGTTTATTATTTAGTCCCATTGGATAGTGGACATATCTTAAGAATCGTTTAGTTCATTAAAACAGTATTGTAATCTCGACCTTTTCAACAGTGAAAAACAGCACAAATATCAAAATAACACAATTAGAAAAATTTCAACGAAACTATAAACTTTCCCCTGATAGAGAATGATAATAGCTTGTTGAAAAATAAAAAAGGTTGTTGTTTAAAGTGAAAATGGAACTTGTTATCATGTTTCCTCTATGCGTCAATCACAACTTAATGAGCTACCACAAGTTGGAAAGGCAGCAACCAGTATTTTTTTTTTTTTTTTTTTTTTTTTTTTTAATATTAAACTTTATGCCCTCCACTTTCCAAAGATAGTTTTTTGTATGCAATAAATTTAGACTTTATCAAATTTTTTTAATGCTATCCTTTAAATTGAACTTTAAAACAATTATATTTTATATTTTCACCGGATTTTTTTGTTAACAGTTTACAGATGTAGTCACCTTATTAGATGTAACACACTTAAGAGCAATGTAAATATGGTACAGCACTGTGACAACGATTTTTCGAAAAATTATAGAATAGAATATGCTTTATTTTTTTGAAAGACACATGCAATGTACAAATATATTATTATGCATAATATTTGTACATGAATTCGTATTTAGAATAGGAAATAATATATTGCATCTCAAATACAATGTGTACATAGTTTAATATTTACTAGGTACCTAAATTAAAAATAAATTTTTCAAAAAATTATTGTTAGGTCTCAGAGCACACAGCATGTGTTGATGTTCCTTCAAAAGAAACGTTAATATTTAGAGCTCAAAAATATATTTAATAATTAATAAATACCACCAACATAACTAAAAAATTGTCAGTATTACTTTAGGTTTGTGATAAAGTCAGTAGTTTTTTAATTAGCATAATACGTGTTGGTACATATACAGTACAAGTAAACGTCACACAACACAAATTTATTACAATATAAGCAGAAAATACACAAATATATTACAATACAAGTACAAAATGCACAAATATTATGGTGATCGTTTTCGGTGAACCATGCACACCTTCCGCAGGCCAGAGGGGTTCACACAAGAAAGGGGGGTTCCTTTTATGAATCCCTCTGGTCTGAGGAAGGTGAGCGTGGTTCACCGAAATCAATCACCATAATATTTGTGCATTTTGTACTTGTATTGCAATATATTTGTGTTCTGTGACGTTTACTTGTACTGTATAAAGTCAATGCATTCACGATTCAAAAGCCAAGAGTTTAATTTCCTTCAGAACAAATTTAGATTTGTACACTCTTTAATATTCTTTGGAATAACGTTAAACAATTTTGGTCCGAAAAACAGAAAAAACCCTATATTATAATTGTTAAAAATAAGACAATTTAAACTAATAAAAACTTTATTAGTGAGGCCTTTTGATAGCAAGGCTATCATCGTCAGACACATCACAAATAAATATACACAGATTTTTGTATATTTATTTGTGATGTGTCTGACGATGATAGCCTTGCTATCGAAAGGCCTCACTAATAAAGTTTTTATTAGTTTAAATTGTCTTATTTTTAACAATTATATACAGAAAACCAATACAGCTCTATCTTCAACATAGAATAAAACCTATTCACAAAGAGATTTAAATTAGTCTTAGGAACTAAAAATATCCTCCGTTCTCTTCATTATAATGATTATATCGTCTGTATTTTTATATAATTTAAAAGATAGTAAACGTTTTTTGTGGATCCACTTTTTAAATTTTTTTTCATAAAAATTATAAACTAATAAACTAAAACTGTCATTTTTTATTTCGCCAGAAATAACTTTTTTTCCTAAAAAGATAATCCATTAGTAACTTTTACGTGCTTTTAAACATTGTAATTTTATAATTTTCTGACAAGTCACAGTACTGCACCGCATTTAATATTTTGCTTAAGGGATGAAAATTCAATATGGTGACTACCTCAATAGAGTCAGAAGAATAATTCCAACATGTATGAAATACTTACTTGCGTATTGATAAAATTTATATGATGGATAAAATATTCCCAGAACAGTTTTTCAGTAAACTTAGCTAACGTTTTGCATTTGAACTCAAATCGGAACTTCTTTATTTACAAACAGTTAAAAAACTGCACAATGGCGTCAAATAAATGTTTAATAATCTAATTCAAGGCTGACATTAGATAAAAATATTATTATTTTTATAATTATAATTATTATTCATTATTAGGACGCCACCCGTAGAGACATGGGCGAATGTTAGGGGCGAATGTTAGGGGCGAATGTTGGGGGCGAATGAGTGTGATGAGTTTAGATCAACGAGTGTAGTCATTGTTAATAACTAAATTCGACTTTTCCTCAGAAAGAGCTATTTATAGCTCCCATAGCTGTTGGTATGATTTTCAACCAACTGACAAACCTGACACTCAGTTCCCTTCCCTACAACACATCCGAACTTCGGCTACCATTCAACATGGACACCCCAGACATCTCTAGCAGTGTCCACGTCGATGGGAACCATTAATTGGACGCCGTGTCGGTATTAAGAGGACTGAACATGGAGCCTATCACCTACAATCTCCTAGACACTTTGTCTCTAAATAGCTGTGTTTAGGGATGGCAAATATTTTCAACGTATTGATATCGCACAACAAATATCGAACTAACGATAATGTTGGAAGAAAAATATCGATATATCGGTTACCCGGTATATCGAATTGTAAATGATTTATCTATTTAAAATTATGCACTAAATCTTATATCATGACCAAAAATACACACGTTTTGCTGTCAATATTTAGAATAGCCTACAGAATGTAAATATTAAATATATTTATCTACAGAAGCAAGTTGTAGTCATTAGGGTTGAATGAAAAAAAATCAAAATAATAATAATTTCGCCTTTAATTATTATGTTGATTATGAAATAATAATGTACGCATAAGAGGCTATTTAAATGTGTTTTTTTTCCGGATTGTGATGATTTTGATTAGAGAGAATAACGTAAATATTTAGTTATATGGTATATCGGTCCAAAATATCGATATGGTCGATATTATCAAACAAAAAATATCGATACTAATTTATCGATTTTTCGAAACATTTTAATTGATAATTCCGATATATCGATACATCGTTGCCATCCCTAGCTGTGTTACAGCACTACGCCACTAGAATCAACTTATATTATATTGATAGTATAGTTTCAATGATGTATCAAGTTATATTTATTTACAATGGATATTTACGTTGTCCAGTCACAGAAACAGACTGCTGGAGAAAGTAGCAGGTACTGGAGCCAGCGGTCTGGATGTCTGTATTGTGTGCTAATGGTATATTTATTCCGATGAGTCTCTCGATCACTCCAACAATAGCAGTCATATATCAGCTGCCAATGTGGTGGTGGCTGCCAACCCCTCCCCCACCTCACCACCTAAGAAACCCTTACAACAAGTCTTTAGCTTTCCGAGTGGAGGGGATAACCGTAATTTTATTCCTTTTAAGCTGCCTTTTCACGTAGTTTTCTACATTCATTCGCCACGTGGACTCAATTACGTGATTGAAAATAAAGTACTCACAAAACTTTTTTTCATTTTTTTGATATTTTTTAGTTTTACAATGAAAACACAATTTACAATGAAAACATACATGAAGTACTTTTTTTGCTCACAAGTAAAAATAAATGGTTCCAAAAAATTGGCACAAACTTTCCCCCATGTTAAACACTAAAAAAATTAAAAATTATAAAATTGCCAGTTTGAATCCAAAATATTTTTTGCCATAACTCAAAAACTACTCAAGTTACAGATAAGCGGTCATTACTAAAATAGTTTAAATTGTAATTTACATATTTCCTGAAAATTTAATCAAAATCACCAGAGCCGATTTTGAGATAAATCCATTTTTGTCTGTTATTCCCCTTAAAAATTTTAAAAAATTAAATTTCAAAAAAATGGTCTGCATATATTGGCTAAATACACCTACATACCAAATTTCATAAAAATTGATCCATCCATTTGGTCTCCAGCGAACTGCACATACACACAGATACGGATAGACGCTAGAATTTTTTTTTCGAAATTACTACTTTTTTAGGTTCAAGGAACCCTAAATGTTTAGACCAACTTGTAAAAACTGTTTGGACAATCACATTACATTCTCTATACTAACGCATATGGGAGAGTAAAAACAAATAGCTTTTTAAGATTGGTAACACGTTATGATTTATTTAAATCGTAAAATTACTAGTTTGATTCCCACAAAATAACATGTTTGGTCTAAATTCTATAGCAGGTGGAAACTTGTATGGCCAACCCGAATTCTTTTAAAACCACCCAATTCACGAATCGAAAAGGCCCTTCCCATCCACCCTAAATACCGTTAGTAGAGAGATTTAAATACACGAATTTCATATTTGAAGTTGGCGCTGTAATAATTATTATAATTAATTTTGGCCGAGGTGTACTATATCTCAGTACCCGCACAATGGTCGCTATCGGCATGGAACTACTGAAGAAGTATAGGATATCCGTGTTCGATTGTAGCTAGCTATGGATATTATCCAGTGGAGAGAACTGAGAGACCAACACCGCTTGGGGTGGTTTCCACTACTAGTTACGTCTTTAGTTGCTCTTATGATCCCTTCTACAATTGCTGACCGGGGCAGAAACATATTCAACACTTGATTTTTTATCAAAAATACGTTTGTTTTCGTCAAGGGTTATTTACATTTTAATACTCATGTACGTGAATGAATAGCATTACAATTTTGAATTTATTTTATTGTCTATTGCTATTCCAAAAGATAAAATGATACCCAATGCATTGTTGCCATTGTAAATAATTACTGACGTGTATGTTTTTTTCCAACTATTATAAGACAATTAGAATCTATATTTTCCGCTGACAACTATCATCAAGGTGCCATGTACATTATTTACAAAGTAACCAGACGTTTCGCCCATATTGTGATTTGGCATCCTCAGTGGTATCATTGAGACTAAGATCGGCGAATGTATAACAGGTATATATAAGTCACGTGGGTCATGCGCCCACCCCTCTCCAAAGTACCTGCCAAACCAGTCCCCACCCACCACCTGTAATATAACAAGAAGGTCATTCGCCGATCTCAGTCTCAGCAATACCACTGAGCATGCCACACCACAGTATGGGCGATACGTCTGGTTACTTTGTAAATAATGTACATAGCACCTTGATGTAGTTCTCACAGGAAAATATAGATTCTAATTATGACACCGGCCAATTAAGCCTGTTCTAAGATTATTGTAGGACAAATTTTTTCCTCGTATTCTAAGTTCCATATACGAACAGGGCTAAATCCTGTTTTCAATGTAAGGACGCGGTGAATAAGCGCAGTCCATCAGCCCTTAATGTCGTCGTGTAATTAATGACAGGGTGAAAACGGCCAGAACGATGCAGATAAGACGTCGGGGTAGTGCTGACAAGACCATTCGCGTCATTATTGTTTAGGGCCTTCCATTACTGTCACTAAATGTAATCAACACAATTACGTAATTAATAGTGATACCTCTCTTCAGTACTGTATTGGATGATTAATTTTTTTTCTTTTATTGCGTTAAATTTAATATTCAACTTATAAGCAGTTTAAATTTAAAAAAAATCCCACGTAAGAACATATATTTGCAATTTTTCCATCTTTAATCAAAACGAGCCTTCTGTACTTCACCCTAATCTAAAGGTGATTACGTACACGTAAAGTTATATCAATAGATGTTGGAATAATGACAATGGATAATTCAACAATTAGTTTGCGAGCGAATTAACAATTGCGATTAAAAAACACCAAAAATGAAAACTAACTAATAATATATAGATTATTGTTTAGGTTCCACTATTGTTCTGTAGTTTTGTTATAAGGGTTTTAGATGTTAGTTCTAACCAAGATTACTGATCGTTTAACATTCGATTACCACATCTGCTGTGACATTTTATTAAAATTAAGTTCAGGTTAGTTTTCATTTTTGGTGTTTTTTAATCGCAATTGTTAATATATATATATATATATATATATATATATATATATATATATATATAAAAGCCAAATACCACTGACTCCCTCACTCATCTCGAAATCTCAAAAACCACCAAACGGATATACACGAAATTTTAAAGGACGTTAGCTTTAGTATCGAAGGGACCCACTAAGAAAAGATTTTTCGTAATTACATTCCTAAGAGGTACACACGGCTCCTCAAAATTTCCCTTTTTCCATAAGAATAACATTGGGTTGATTTTAATAAATTAATAACAGCTGTTTTGTAAATAAATAAACATGTTTATTTTGTATATTCGATATTATCCTATTAATTGATGCACTAAGAGTTGAATCTTCAGCTGTTAAAAAAAACCAATGAAATGAAAACGTTTGAAATAGGCTAAGTAATATAATTAGGTATTTAATAGGTAGGAACGCAAGTACTGTGATTGAGATGCTGTAAATAAATTAAATATTGTGATTTTACGTAATACAGTTAATCTTCTATTATTTGTAGTCAAAATTCACAAGCCGAAGGCCGAAGTGTATCGAACGCAGCGAGATATTGTTTTGTGTCCCCTTAGTACATACAGATGACTGAAGACACACTACTACTGACTTTTCGAGTGAAGAATGTTTC